>PVJC01000715.1:0-111844 GCA_004026665.1 Murina feae
TCTCTCTCTCTCTCTCTCTCCCCTTTTCTCCTCTCTCTCTCTCTCCCTTTCCCCTCTCTAAAAATCAATTAAAAAATTTCCTTGGGTGATAATTAAAAGAAAAAAAAACTTAGTAGAAAAAAGGAAATGTAATAAGTCTTTAGTTTTGTCAATGATTCCCAGGCAAACCATTATTCAATAAACAAAAATGTTAGCTGTAGCATTGAATGAATGTTCCCAAGATGAAATGTGAACTAAGATTCACATTAATATATTTTTTTCTATCTTTTTATGCTCCCCACCCCACCCCAAGTTTAGATTGGGGAAAAGGGGAAATTATGCATGGAAATACAGTAACTACCTCTGAATACTCCATGAAAAAACAACAGAGAAGCTACTATTGGGGTCCAGGAGTTCGTGTATCATTTTCTGCTTACTGGGAGGGCTGATGGTCCATAAAGAATTTGAGTTTCCTTCCAGTTCTGCTACTGTTATGTCTTCTTTTTCATAATTTTCCAGAAATTGCATAGCACCCTATATGCACACAAATACACATGCATAAATAGATCACATACACAATGATGCATAAAGAAAGTTATTACTCTTCCTCTTAACTGACTGTATAGAGATCATTTCTTCTTTGAAAAGAAAATTTCTACACAGATTATCTTGGTGTCCCATTGTGCCGCCTTCATTCCCCTCCCAGTGACATCATCAAAGCCCACTGGTGATGCTGCCACACCAATACAGCTATGGAATCACTCAAATTAAACAGTAAAGGTAAATCACGTGACTTAGTGTCTTTTTTCCTCCCCACTAAGAAGAAAATTTATCAACTATTGATAATTGTCTCTCGTGAGAGAGTCAAATTTCATCGACCCAGAAATCCTGGCTCTGTCCTCATAGATGTTCATCCCTCAAGATTGGTTTTGACAGTGTGCATTAGACCAATAATCTTACAGAAGAGAAAAGCCTCTGCTTACCTACTAACTTCAAAAAAAATCCTCACTTGAGGAGTGAGGCTATTTTGTCCATTGATATTTTTCAGAGACAGGAGAAGGGAAGGGTCAGGGATAGAGAGAGAGAAGCTTCAATATGAGAGAGACACATTGATTGGCTGCTTCCCACAGGTACCCCAACCAGGGATGGGGATCTAACCTGCAACCCAGGTACTGGCCCTTGATGAGGAATTGAACCCAAGACCCTCTGGTATACAGGGCAATGCTCTAACTACTGAGCTACACCAGCCAGGACTGCCTAATCACTTTTTAAAAATTAAATAATATTGTAGCCAGGCTGGTGTTGCTAGTAGTTGAGTGTCAACTCATAAACCAAGAAGTCACTGGTTCCATAGAGTCAGGACACAAGCCTGGATTACAGAATCCCCGTAGGGGGCAAGTGGAGGCAACCGATCAATGTTCCTCTCTCATCAATGTTTTTATCTCTCTCTTCCTCTTCCTTCTTCTCTCTAAACTCAAAAAAAGACATATTTTAAAAAATCTATAAAAATTATTTGTAAAGAAAAATTTAATTATAAAAGGTAATGATTATTTTTTATTATAGAAGTAGCTTGGAAAATATTCAGACAACAGCATATGTGAAGAAAAGACAAAGTATGTAAAGAAAATATAAAGCCCCCTTTTCTACCACAACCCCTGCAGGGTAGTCAGAGCCAATCAGATTCACCACGTACACAGGCCACGACTCATTCACCCAGTCCCGACTGGGTGAATCCTCAAGCTGCTTCCAGTTTTTACTAACACGGGGAATGTTGTCAAAAGTAGGTACCAATATAGTGCTTTTCCCATATCCCATATTTTTAATTACTTCTTTAAGGTAGATTCTGAGAATAGACCAACCAATCAAAAGAATAAATATCTACCAAAACTTAAAAAATTAAAAATAGTTGAAAAGGATCCACCCCTGTGGAGCTTACATTGAAATATTCTGAAATGAAATTATGATCATTAACACTTGCATCCAATACTATAGCAATGATGTCTTCAATGATCAAAGTGGCCAGGGGCTGGGAATCTGTTGCGTGCAACTGATAATGTCTGAAAATCTCCCTCTCCCAGGCCATGGCAAAATAGTGAATAATATGACAACCCCTCAGCTCACCGAGATGAAAGCTCTTCATAGAAATCTATTATATATATTTACTTACAGTGTCACTAGAGAAAGTTTTCATAAAGGCATTAAACTTGGTATTGTCCATGACTTTCAGCTGGCTTTGCTGGGCACTCATTGTGAAAATAGGCTGGAAAACAAGACACACAGTGCTGTGAGTATTCTGAAGCTCTTCTCTGCATCCTGGGTCAAAGGGAAGAGCTTTGCGTAGCATGTCACCCACCGAGTACCCAGGGCCAACTCGCCTCAGAGAGCTCTTTCTGAAGTGATTATCTCTGCACCCAAAACCAGAACAGATCTCTCCTGTCACTGCCTTCTGCCCCTTATTTCAAACATCACGTATTTGCCGAGAAGTCAAAATTTAGATAGGAAATGTGGGTTGGCAAACTCTAACTACACATTCTGTAGGGGGTTGTCAGGGAAGAGTGCTGTGTGAGGTAAGGTACTTGCAGCTGAGTGAGACCTGGAGGAAGTGCACAGCCATTACCTGGTAACCTCCCAGGGTAATTGTGACCGAGACATCCAGGGGCTGGTTGATCACCCCGGCGACAGATTTGATCAAAGACATGAAGAGAAGAGGAAACCAGACGATACAGATGAGCAGAACGATGATCATGCCTCCCATGCCGTACTTCACTACCTTCTTCTTCTTCTGCCCCCGGGGCTGAGGGTATCTCTGCAACAGAAGAGTTCACACAGGGCTCAGGCCACTGCCTCCTGAGAAGCAGGTGGGGTGGATGAGTGCTCATCTATTTCATGGGGTTGTGACTCAGTTTAGTCCTGATTCTGCTCTGTTTGCTCTGAAGTGGGGGAGCAACCTTGTCCCAACCTGAGAACCAAGTTAGGGAGTGACATG
This sequence comes from Murina feae, assembly GCA_004026665.1. NCBI lineage: Eukaryota > Metazoa > Chordata > Mammalia > Chiroptera > Vespertilionidae > Murina > Murina feae. The sequence continues at coordinate 2,966 of PVJC01000715.1, forward strand.
AAGATGTAATGAGCTCCCTACAATGTCCCCACCATGGTGCCACGAGGGACCATCAGGGCCTCAGTGACTCTCTCCTTAAAATTGTTCTGTGGGTTTTGTTGGTGCTAAACCTCAGGACAAACGGATCAAATTCTGTGCTGAATAAAGCCTCTGGTGTTGTGGGATCATGCGGGAGAAAGACATTTTAGTTTAAATTCCTGAGCATTCAAAAGCTGCGCCTTTCAACGGAACCCTTGTCCCCGCCCCCGCCCCCGCCCCCCAGTGGGTGGAAAAACATTTTTCACTTCATTAATCATGTGTTGACTAAACAATGTTGTTCGAGGCATGCCTTAAGATCTGCAGGATCAGCACAGTCCTCCTGGTATTGACTCCACAGGGACCTCTCTCTGCTTGGGTGCTATCCTGAGAGGGTGGGGCTGGGGGTGGTGGTAGGTGTGTGTATCACACAAGGGACTTGTGTGACAAGAGTACTTGGTAGGGCTGGAATCACTCCCTTTTGCTTTACTAAGGGACCCACTAAGCTCTGTCTGAGAGGCTATGGGCAAGGTGGAAGGAGCCTGCTTTGCTGTCTGATATTAAAACTGCTCCAGCTCTATATGCATATTCCTTGCTTATTAAATGTTGCTTCTCAGTGACCTGTTTTCCTTCCAGGGTGACCCCTGGACTTAGGCTATATATATAATCTGGAAGCTGTCCCCCCTTTCCCTCCCTGGGCTCACACTCCATTAGGATGAGTTCATTTCAGTAGTTTTGGGCGAGAAAAAAATAATGTTCATTCTACCTGTAGGCACTGTGTTCTGGGTTACAAACTAAGAGAAAGGCCTGGAAGCCTGCAGAGACCTCGCTGGGGACTTTAAAGGACACTCACTGCTAAAGCGCTCTCCAAGCTTTGACACTGAGTAGCTCCTGAATATGGACTTGGAACCAGGAGGACATGAGCTGGGCTGGAGGGCAGGTCAGAGTCAGTATGGGAAGCATTATTGACTCAGTGCACGAAAGATAATGCTTCTAAATGACTCTGCTGTGAAGTCGGGTGAGGTTCATATCAAGGACAGTATTTTAATACCTTTGCATTGGAATTTGATATTATTGTTTCAATTTTTCTATTTTAAAAGAAAAACTAAAATATTTAAAATTTGGAAATCCATATTCATACACCACAGATTTGCTTTTTCATTATTTTCTCAACGAGGCCAGTTTAGACAATGGGCCACTTAACCCACTCCAACAGCACCTTAGTATTACATAATGGAGAGCTTGTGCCTTAAAGGAGATTCACCTATTCTCTGTCAAGAGCAGTTTGATGTGGGACCATGTGGGTTCCTCTCCTGAAAGCCAGTATCTTTGAGGTTCCCCTTGAGAAGCTCCCAGTAATCTCCATCCCTCCTCCCCCTTCTCTGCTCACCCCTCCATGCATTTCCCAGGGCAGAACAGAGCCAATACTTTTGGCCTCTCTCTAATTATGAGGCTCTCTTTCCCTTCACGTTCAAAGCAACTGTCACCTTCCTGTTCTATGCTGCTCCAGCACCCCTTTCCTAGGTGAGCCAACTCTTGACCAAGAGTTCTAGTTTGCAGTTCCAGTCATGCTGCATTTTCAAACAGCTTCTTAAAGTGTTTTGGCACAGCCAGTATTGCTCAGTGATTGAGCCTCCACCCATGAACCAGGAGGTCACAGTTTGATTCCCAGTTGGAACACATGCTCAGGTTGCGGGCTGATTCCCATTAGGGGGCATGCGGGAGGCAGCCAATCTGTGATTCACATCATTGATGTTTCTATCCCTCTTCCTTCCACTTTCTATAGTTAATAGAACCATGTTAAAAAATGTTTGGGGAAGTGGCTGCATGGAAATCATGGTAAAATACGACTAGGAGTGAGTGGCTTGCATTGTGTGTGCTCACGCCAACAGTGGCCTCTCAGGAAATTATTGTTTCTTCATAAAGTACATTCATGAAACCCCAGGAACCTATTACATTCAATATGGAATAACCCCCAAGAAAAGTTACTTTTAAAAGAAGCATACTCTTCTGCTTCATATTAAAAAAGTAATAGTTACTGGTAACATTCCAGACTCTTACAAGATGAAGTAGAAACTAGTGTCAGATTCATTTAGACTCCTTAATACTTACCTCTCACATACCCAGATTTCTCAACATGTTTTACCAGGTGTGATTTAAATAGCCATAGCCTTAGCATAAGGTAAAATCATATATTTAAATTAGGGTAATACATTAAAATGAGACTTTTCTTTTTAAAAATTTAATTTATTGGGGTGACATTGTTAGTAAAATTATATAGATTTCAGGTGTACAATTCTATAATACAGACCCTTTGTCACCCTGATTTCTACCCTCTGTGTCCCTTTGGTAATTGGCTCTCATATTCTGCCCTTATATCAATTCTCTTGTATCTTAAAAATCAGGAAAAGTTAATACAAGCATACTACCAACCCCATCTCCTTCACTCCCACAAATGCCAGAAAACACAGAGGCTATGGTACAAATGGCCCCATGACTACAATTCCCAGAAGAAACTGAAGAATAGAGAGATTATATGGACTAGAGGGAACTTTTTCAAAGAGATGAGAAAAAGAAGACATTCCACACCACTTTAGCTAATGTTGTTCGAGTATTTCTATTGTTATTATGCAAGATATTACTGCTTCATGCATTGAACTTGAGAATTCTATAAATAATTGTAATCCTATTTTTAACCTTAATATTCAACCTGAAAGAATAATGAAGTATTTGCACTTCAATTTCCTTTGCACAAAGCAGTAACATTGTCTGTCCCTCATCAAAGAGGATACCAGGGGGTGAGCCTGAGTCCAAGCTACCTCACCCCACTTTTCTCCACCATAGCAAATTTCCTCCTGTTCCCCAATGAGTCATTTAAGAAATATTGAGTCACACAACAATATATAATTTCTTCTTTTAAAAATAACTATAATACACAGTGGCCAAAAGAAGAACACATCTGGATGCTATTGCTAAGACAGCAGCATGTCCAAAACTCCCAACTCTAGTGGGGTGAAAATCAATAGGACATTTATAAGTCCTGGTAGTTTTGTCCCTGTCTCCATTTATTTGGCCACAAAACTTGCAAAAGTTCACATTAATCTTATAACCAGTCTGTATCTAAGAGAGACAAATGGGAATAAGGCATTTTTATTGGCTTACTTTTTCTGACTCCCGCCAACACTTCAGGATGAATATGTGAGCATAGATGTCCTCCACACAGATCCAGCTGGAGAGGCTCAAGGTCGTGTCTGTCCACACCCAGTCCATCACAGCCCTTAGCTCAGTCAAAAATGGAACAAGGCGGAACCTGGCAGAAACCACGTCTTGTTAGAGAGACAGTTCTGGGATGGCCCCCAATATCCAGCTAACCCTGGGAACTCATGCAGTTACTTGATGTTTTTGCTCTTAGATCTTAGAAAAAAAAATCTCAAGGTGACCCTTATGGTAAAATTCAACTTGGAATACAACTGCTTTTCATTAGAAGTCTAATAAATGAATTGGTATTTTCCATTCCCCTTTTCTTTCTTTTTTTGGCTGATGGTCTTAACAAACTGGTATTCCCTTTTTAAGTGTTTAAAGGTGTCTTCTTCAATTTCTTTTATAAGAAATTGTACAAATCTTTCATTTCTTTGGTTAAATGTATTTCTAAGTATTTTTTTATGTTATTGTAAATGAAAGTTTTTCTTTATTATTTTCAGATATTTCATTGTTAATGGTAGAAACACAACTGATTTCTGTATGTTGATTTTATATCCTGCAACTTTACTGAATTCATTGATTAGTTCTCAAGTTTTTGGGGGCAAGTCTTTAGGACTTTCTATATATGAAATATCATCTGTAAATATCTACAATTTAGCTTTTGTAAGCATTTATTTGTTCATCCTATATAATAAAAGGATAATATGCAAATTGACCCTAATAGCAGAACCACTGGGAATGACTGGTCACTATGAAACACACTGACCACCAGGGGACAGATGCTCAATGCAGGAGCTGCTCCCCAGTGGTCAGTGCACTCCTACAGGAGGAGCTCTGCTCAGCCACAAGCCAAGCTAATGACTGCCAGCACACTGGTGGTGGCGGGAGCCTCTCCCCCCTTCTCAGCAGGGTTAAGGATGTCTAACTGCAGCTTAGGCCTGCTCCCCACTGGCAAGTGGACATCCCCTGAGGGCTCCTGGGCTGCCAGAGGGATGTCTGACTGCCAGCTTAGGCCTGATCCCCTGGGGAGTGAGCCTAAGCCAGCAGGTGGACATCCCCTGAGGACTCAGACTGCGAGAGGGCACAGGCCATGCTAAGGAACCCCCCCCCCCCCAGTGCACAAATTTTTGTGCACCGGGCCTCTGGTGTTACAATAATCTGTTGGTCACAGGCTTATTGAATTTTTGGGGCTTTGTTGTTGAATGCGCTGGGAGAGTTACTACACCTTGTAAGTGAAAAATCAGGGCAAATGAGAGCCATCAGAGAAACAGGACATGTCATTAGTGTCACATAGTAGACTTACTAGATGACTAAGGCCAACAGGACTCTGGCTCAGTCTCTTATGTTTCATTTGGAAATGGATTGTCCTGGGCTCCTCTCAAGTCTGGGGACTCCTCCCTATTTCTTGACCGACAGCTTCTCCCAGGCTGGAGGGTCTGGGTTCATTCCAGAGCCCTCACCACAGCCTGGGCTACTGCTTGGTATTCTCCTGTGGGCTACACAGCTTGTCCAGAAGGCACTACTTCAACACAGGGAAGAAAAATGAGCCCACATACAGGATGGCACTAAGTGAAACACTGTTCCACACTGGTGGTTCCTAACATCTGAGCATGCTCAATACTGTTTTCATGACTAAGTCCCTAGCCCCCAGGTTTGGTGCGAAGTAGGAGCCAGCTGTGCCAGGAGCGGACTGACTTTTTATGTGGTCTATTTTTATGTCTGATTTCTGAGCAAACAGAGAGGAGATGCAACCAATGAAATTCTCACATGGAAGAGCAATATGCTTCCTTGGGCAGCTAACTTACTACCAGGAATAAGCAAGTCATGTGTCATTCCCACGGATGTTAGGGGGAATAAATGGCCTATTTAATGGATGGACTTACTGTACATGCAAAATTCCAAAGGTATTTTGGAATAGTCTAGGTTCCAAACATTTTGTTTCATTGTGCCCAGAAATATATGTATACTTAAGGATCATGAATCCCAAAATATTATCATGGTAATTATGCAGGATATAGAAATAGAAAATTAACCCCTGTGGATGATCCTAGAACAACATCCTGGCTAGGTGTGTGGCAACTACCATATTTTCTGGTGTATAAGATGACATTTTAACCCAGGAAAATCTCAAAAATCTTCTCAAATAATGAGAAGGCTAGTGAGAGAAGTGACCCAACTACCTCCTCTACTTTCTCCCTCTCCCTTTTCTACCATTTCAGCAGTTTTTTCTCGACTTTTGAGAAGATTTTTCTGGGTTAAAAAGTCATCTTATATGCCGGAAAATACAGTACACATAGAAAGGTATTTCAAGAAGCATATCTGTTCTTCTGCTAAATACTGTAAGAGTTTCATGATGATCTACATTCCTGTACATCAGCACTCTTCCTCTTCCTATTCCTTCCCAGGTAAGAAGCAGAATGCCTTTCACTTGGCAGCCTCGCCTTTGTGAGTGACTATGGCACACAGCATGTGTCCTTACCCTTGAAACAGGAAGAGGTTGACGTAATTGTAGCTCTTTGTGAGGAAGTTTCCAAGCACTCGTGTTGGGTAGCCACAACGAATTTGGTAGGCAGACAACCCAAAGTAAACACATTTCACAAAATACCAAAGCTGAGCAACCAGGTTCTGGCTGAATTTCCTAAAATAGAAACATTCAGAAAAATAAGGGAATGGAATCCTCTTCCGGCAAAAGGATACCAGTTTAGGATTTTAAATAAAGCCTAATTGCCCCTCTAGCATTTAAGTCAATTCCATCAATTCAAATGAATTCACTACGTATAGTTGATCACTTCAAAGGCAATAGGTAGGGTGACAAAAAAAAATCCTATGAATGGTGCCTCTGAGGCATTAGTGCATCAGCCAGTTGTTTAAGTCATAAATAAAATAAATTGCTATTAGGTAAATTTACTATTAACATTTTCTCACAATGTGGCTACTGCTGCTACTCTGTCCAAAATTAAAGCTCAAAAAGAAAAAAAGAAAAATGTACAACCATAATGTTGTAAAGTTCAATCCATTTTCATTACTTTTCATTCACACTTCCAGTTAGCCAGACTTATTGACATGTTATTCTTAAGGCTTGACTATGAATGACTCTGATGTATAAGATCAAATTAATGTTATACATGAAGACTTTTAATGATGTTTATTAAAAATATCATTCTTATTACATCATATGGACCAGTCCACGTTCCCCTTCTGTGGACCCTTTACTATCATAACTTAACAGTTCCTATTTATAGCTGTCTCCCTTATTTTTCTGTTATCGATTGACACATTCATCTGTTCATGCATTAAGCACCAAGCTTGGCGCATGGGGTGAGAAGACCTGGGAAAAGTGACACCTGGACTGAGATCTAAAAAATGACGAAGAAGAGGCACTGTGGGTTGGAGGCGGAAGAGGAGGGGAGGGAGTGGAAGGGCTTTGAGATTTGGAAGGATGTGGAGAACTGAAGGTTGACACAGAAGATTCTTAGGGTTCAAGGTGATAGAGGGAAAGCTGGTATTAGCAGCTCCAGGATCTTACCAGGTCTTTCCCTACCAAACTTTGGTCTACTCTTTGTAACTCTCTCATGTCCAACTCATCTTAACCAGCAGGAACAGTTTCCAAAGACCTTACCTCTCAGTCACTACAGGCAAGATGAAGAACATCCAGAAGTGAATTCCAAACACAAGAATGACCTGAAAAACGACCTTTCCCAATACAGTCTTTCTGAGGTACAGTGCTCGGTCCACCACCATGGTTCCAAACTGAATGAGGACCATCACCAGAAACGGTCCGGGCACCTGGTCCTCGGACAGAGAAGAGGTGATGTCTGCGGCTGCTGAGTGTTTCTGGAAAAGAGACAACAGGTTCAGGCCTGAGTGGCATTTCACAGGACAGCATCACTATTAGTCATTGGGTGTATGGTGGCCTTTACCTACCCCAAAGGCCCAAAAGCCAAAGACGATGATGATGAAGTCGACGGTGTCAGCCAGGAACATAAGCACATACACGTCAGTGACGGCGCTGTAGTCTGGGTGGATGAGGTTGTAGAAGAACTGTCTGATGGGCACATATATTTGCAGAGTCCTGCAAAACAGAGACCCCCCAGCCCCTTGCTACAAAAGAGGCACAAGTGGAGAAAAGACCAGATTCTACAGTCATTCTATTCCTCTTTCCAAATAAGTTAGACCTCCCTCTCAGCCTCAGGACAGTCCTGCTGGTGGTGGCTCCTGCTCAAACAGAGAGCACACAAGCTCACTGGCAAGGTAGGACCACGAACCTTTTATCTTGTGCTACAGTGATATAAAGCCCCGAAATTTAGGTGCCTGGTTTGTCACCTGATTCACTTACTCTGCACCTGTGAGACCTTGAGCATGCTGCTTAGCTCTCCTTGTTTTCATTTCCTCTTCTGTAAAATGAAAGTAGCAGCACGACCTGAGGCACAGGGCTGGACTGAGAAATACATGGGAGTACACCAGGGAGCTTAGACCGGAAGTGCTGACCAGGCGTCAGCTCATCATTAGGCAGCCCTGCCCTTCCCCCATGTGGGCCCTGCGCCTCTCTTCTCATGGTTCCCAGAGAGTAACCTGGGCTTTTGAGTTCACTTTGCTCTGTCCTTTGTTACCATGTCCTCCTGGCTCTGGCTTGTCTGTCCAGCCTCTGCCTTATCTGTACTGTGCTCTGGGTCTTACCTTCGGTTCAAAGCCATGTTCAGGTGTGGATGGCCCTCTGGGTCTCAGAGCCCATATTCAGGACCAGCCCCTCTGCACGCCCTCTGTGTTGCCTCCTCATCTGTGTTTGTCTGCAGCCCTGACACTTGGGAAGAACCTGTGCGTTTTGTTGGAGACCAGCTATGTGACCATGACAAATCATTTCCCCACCATGTACCTCAGTTTTTCCTCTCTAGGATGGGAGTGTATGTCTAAGGCCCTTCTGGCTTTGATAGCAAATTCCTCTCTATCCAGTGGTCTTTCCCGTGATAATGCCTGGAATTACATACTGTGAGCTTCTGAGATTATTTATTTATCCTGTTCAAATAGAAGAGGTGTGTTTCTAAATGCAATGAATGCAAAAATGAATCATGCTTATTGAAAAGTGGTTTTAAAAAATATCATTATTTTTAATAATGGGTCATTTTTTTCTGTCTTAAGAGGATACCTGTGATAGGAGAAGCCGCTTCTTTGTTCTTCACTCTGGTATATATGAAATGATTGTTATCAATTATTTCCCAAAGTCTCCCAGCCCTAAAATAAGGCCCACAACCCAAGTGTTTGTATGCACTTACTTCTTTATGGTAAGTGCTTTCGCTCTGATTAAATGTTCTTGAAGCTTTTCCAGATAAAGTTCCCTTTTGCTTCTTTGCTTGATGCTCAAAACACTGCTTCCTTTCTGACTGCTGTTTCGCGTGCTTGTGCTGCCTAGGAATAAAAAGAAGCCGACACGCACTGTGAGCACGGACTAACTGACACAGGTACCAAAGGGGGCCCTGGGACCCCCATGGCAAAGGGAGGGCTTGAAACCGACTCAGAGGGAAGAACACACATGCCTGTAAGAGCAATGACTGAACATTTGGAATTTGCTGTCTCAACTCTGCTTCGGTGGTAAAACCCACACATCTGTGGGTTTGTACACCCAATGCTGAGTCATCCCTGCGTTGTTATGTGATCCTTGTCTCAGGAAGAAACACATGGAAAGAGCAGCTTTTTTAGTACTACCTGGGCGCCTAGGTTGCAGGTTTTTCAGGTTGGGTCCATGGCCCATCCCTTTTCTCATGTCCTCCTTTCTCTAACTGTAAAAGGACCTTCCAGCATCTGCCTGAAAAGTATATTCTGAAGATGAATATAGTCATGAACAATTAATGGTACATTATTTGGGTATAGATTCTGATAAAAATGTCAGTAGGCAATTTTGTGGTTGTGTGAACAACACAGAGTGTACACAAATCTAGGTGGTACAGCCTACTACCCACCTAGGCTATATGTTAGACCATCATCATATATGTGGCCCATCGTTGATCAAAAAGTCATACAATGCATGACTGTACACAAGTGTTTGGTAAGTTTCAGACATGAGGGCTATAAATACAAATGCCCAATTACTCCTAGAGAGGCAACTGTAAGGCATGTCTACTTTCTGATTGCACTCACTTAGTAAGAAATTAATAAATACATGAGCAAATTATTAGGTAGTATATCTGAAAGTTCTGATGAATGAAATATAAACATACTAGTATTTTTGAAATAAATCGTGATATACAGCACTCTGGACACACCCAGCAGAATCTGTGGATCTGATTTTAAAACTGTTGTATAGCCAACACTTGTTAGGTCCTAGCACTATGCTGGCCACTTTTCACAATGATCTGGAGTCCTTGTCCTGGAAGGAATTAGACATTTAGAGAAATGATGTGACTGTCCTAGGTCACACACACAGCTGAGTCAGCACTTGAATTTGGATCTGATTTCAAAGCACGTTCAATTATATCAGAGTATCTGTCTGCTTGGTAGCACCCAATAAACTCCCTGCCCCAGACACATTGGCACCAGTAAAACGAGAACCTCAGTGGGTATTTCCAGCCCAGGGATACCTCTTTGAGACCTATTTGAAGAAAAGCTGGATCTGTGGGATATCTGGGAGCTGCTGTTGGAACATTTCCTGCGGACAGCCGTCAGCTGCTCAGGGAAAGACACGTGCACTGACTCTGTGGATGCAGCCAGGTTGATGGATTTCAGAGAATCAGAGGAGTCCCTTCTGCCATGACTGAGGGACAGCTCATCATCGGACTCTTCTTTGTCGGTGCCACTGTCGGTAATGTCATCTTCATCCCATAGGCCGTGGCACTGAGAAAGCATGGGAAGGGACAATTCAAATTGCTGTTTCCGTTGAGAGAGCTGGTGTTCTGCCCTATAATATCTCATTGAACAAACTTTCCCCAAGATTAGAAAACCAAAGGCAAAATAGAGTGACTTTATTTGGTAACACTATGTTATTATCTGTTGTTATGTAACTGAAATTTGCAAAGAGAATGGAACTTAAATATTCCCATTTTAAAAAAAGAATACATATGTGAGGCGATGAATGTGTTAATTACCTAGATGGGGAATCCTTTCACAATGTATGCATCTATCTAATCACCATGTGTTCAGTTTATTTTATAATTTTGTTGATTATACCTCAATAAAGCTGTAATTAAAAAAGATGAGAAAACCATGGCAGGGAGATATTCTAAGAAAGCTTATTATCTATAATTTTATGATAGTCCCAGTGGAGTGGATATGGGTGGGTAGGATGATAACAGTTTGGCTAATTCAGTGAGATGGAGACAGGTGATGTTTGGCAGGTAGAACAAAGGCAAAATTACAATCTCTTGACTTGTTCCATGAGAAGTGCTTTCCAGAACACACCTCTCTGTGCTTACAACTAGTACTCTAAGGATCAACTTGAAGTGTAAGTGGGTGAATTTAGCCCCATTGCCCCATGTTTACTAAATATCTGCACTTGAATAATAATGCTGTCCCTCCCCAAGCTGTGTACCACATGATGTGAATCCCTGAATCATCCCTGGCTGACTCAGAAACAGAGCTGCAAATACTTAACTCAAAAATGTTGGTCCACATGTGAAATGGATTATGATGCATTCTGCAGAACCTGGGTTTTGCTTCAGGGGAATGGGATGAAAGGGCTGATAAAGAGGGGAGGAATGACAGCAGAAAAGGAGGAGAGAGAGCAGAGGCCTTCCTGGAGCATGATGCTACCTGGACCGCAAGTCACCCTGACAATGAACATGCTGCTGTTGGACAAAGCTCCCCAGTGAACTCACAGCTTCCTGAGCACCCAGACAGCCAGACTCTGCATTTGTTCCCCAAGGCCTTGACCAGTCCTCACTTTGACACATACTCTGGGGGATAAGAGCTCCTGGCCAAGTTGCTAAAAATTAATTGGTCAAAAACTAACTCAGAATAATTTGTTCATTAAAAGACAAAGTCGCCTAAGTTACAAATTATTCTTAACTATGTATTTATAGATATACTACTTTTAACCATATCAAACGAATGTATTCCTACAAACAAACATTTTAGATGTTCATAGTGGGATTTTTCAGTTTATACTAATTTAGTTAAATCATTTTAAAAATGGTTTTGTCTTTTGCCAACATTTTAACATATTTATAGTCTTTCCCTACTTTCATAGTAGAACAATTAAGTTTGTTAATTCTTCTAATTATTTATGAAATTGCAGCAATTAATACTAAATAGGATAGTTGTAACCACTTTTCAAATTCCTACATAGTTTTCATTGTTTGGTTTCCATAGTAGCATTCTATAAGAGGTAGGGTTTTTTTTTCCATGAAAAGATTTATCATTTCAAAAAGTATTTTTCACATTATCCAAAATTTTATCATAATACTAGTACCTCAAATTTCATATACATTCACTATGTACAGTAAATGAAATTTTCAAAGAAGAAATTAAAGTATATCAATATAAAACAGCAAATTTTTGTTTATTGTACACTTTAAATATAAAATTGTAGCTGTTGAACCATTTGATTATTGGTGAAAAGTAGTAAAAGTGCCTAAAGGTTTATAAAAATTTTTAAATGACATGAAAAAAGGATACAGACGTTTTAAGATAATTGTCAAATGGCCAAAATTATACCATTATGTTTTAAATGCTGAAATTTTAACTAGTTTCTGGAACTAAAAAGATATAAAGATAATATATTAGTAATATAGTCATAACAAGAATTAATAAAGCAGATTAATTCAGAAAATTAGCATTTTCATCAGAAAAACTGGCGATTTTGGGCAAGTTCAATTTTGGCTAACTGATTTCCTTGAATAACATACCTTTGAAAACCTGCCACAACCCAATAACATAGGTAAGGCAGCTGCAAAATGAAAGGTTAGAGACTTGGGCGCTTTGCAAGGTGACAGAAAGAGAAAAAAGATCTTGACCAAAGCTATACACAGACGAACCCAATTTGAAATAGCCCACTAAGTATGGCAGAAGTTGAACACAGTGTTACATATGTATGGGTACACACACACACACACACACGCACACACACACTGGAGGCCTGATGTATGAAATTCGTGCAAGGGGCTTGGCCCCCAGCACCATAGCAGCTGCCTCTACCTTGGCCCTTGCAGCTCTCACTTTGTCCGGAAGGACGAATAAATGCTTTTATTATATTATGCTTTTATTATATAGGATGTGTGTGTGTGTGTGTGTGTGTGTGTGTGTATTAACTTAGGTCAAACCTGTTCTAAACAGGAACTAATAAAGATACTACTGTATAAAATAAATGTAAATATTTTATGAAAGGAGACATGGGTAAGAGAAGAAAAGTAAGATTGTGACTATAGGTATATCAACACATAAAGTGAATGCTATGCAATACTTTCTAATTGTTATCATTTACAAGCTTAGCTTATAGTTCATAGCATAGAAGAAGAAAAAGCCCACGTAGTTGCTCAGGAAGATGACAAGAGTTACTGACCCTGACACCAGTCACCCTGTAGGCAGGTGTTTCTAGAGCAGTGTGATAAACAGCTTTCTTAACAATATGCTTCCAGGAAGCAAGGCACAGCACTGGCATCACCAGACCATTGAATGTATAGTCTCTCACTAAAGCTAATGGTTTCATGACAAAAAACTACCCCAGAAAAGCAATGCTACAAGGTGGTAGACAGAGGTTGGGATGGAGATGGAAAGCAATATGATCCACTCCAAATTGTAGCTCTCTGAGGTTCTGGCTTAAACTAAGAGTAGAATTTACCATATCAAGCATTAAGCTACTGTACAGCATTTAAGCAATTCCCACAGGTGTGAATTAATTATTACATGTTCAATACAGGGTGGAAATATGGGAACATTTGCTCCCAGATTTATTTAAGTTACATTATTGAGCACAGAGTATTAGAGAAAATGTCCACTAAATGAACATAACCGTCTCTGTGTGTGTGTTAAAGCATGCAAGTAGATACCATCCACTGACCATTCAGCACTGTCACCAATCCTAATGTTCAGTGTCTAGGAATATTACAGGGACAACAGGGACAACTATCAACACATGCTGGTTAACTGTTAAAACTGTACCTTCAAAATTGATCGATGGAAGAAAAGAGTCAGGAGCTGAATGAGATCATAAAGAACATAGCCATCTTTCTTTTCCACACCTATAATATTAGTTGGGTATAAAGGTTTGTCCTTGTTCAATTCCACAAGCTCATTCCAGGGAAAGAACCCAAATTGGAAGAAATACTTGATCACAATCGTCACCTACACATGGATGACAGAAATTTTAAAAAAATCCTTGTAAGAATAGTTATACAGGAGGAACAGCAACATAAAACAACTAAGAAAAATCCATTTCACAGTTTTGATGGTGGAAATGCACACAATTGTGTGTAATGATTACATCATCATTCTTAGAGACCACTGGCTTCAGAACAGGAGCTAAATCTTACCCTCGTGAGTGCCTATGATCGTAAATATATCAAGACCAGTCAGGTCACTCATGACACTGCTTAAATAATTTCCCCTAGTTTTGAGAAGTAGGCTAATTTATATTGATTTATTTGATACATATGTAATTATCAGCTATTAAAGTGTGGTATTAGGACACAAGAGCAGAAGCATGTTTATGTCTTTATATTTTATGTATTGCTTTCATTTGCAATCTTTATGAACAATATTATGCAGGTTTGATGTACACAATTTTCACTTTACTCCAATCTCTTTCTTCTCCCTACTTTATTGCTCACTGGAATTTCTTCTCAAGAAGATATAAAAGTAAACAAACAAACTGGCCAGATGCGCTGTTATAGGTGTATAAACGTAGAAAAGTGGCATGTTGAGAGAGGACAAATGAGAAAACTGATGGGTTTCATTTAAGCATTCCTCAAATGTCTGTATCATCAGGAACTCATTGCAATATACACAATTCATTAATAAAATACTATAAAAAGTCCTCTCTGGACTTAGAGTCTTCCTTTAGCCTGCCCCCCCTTCTTTCTCCCTCTCTCCCTCTCTCTCTCTCTCTCTCTCTCCCCTTCTTAGTCAAACTTCTGCAAAGAACAGTCCTGTGTTTCTTACCTTAGTGAATATCCCCACATACCATTTCCAAAGCAGAAACCTGGAAGTCATTCTTGCCTCTCCCCTTCTCCTTCACACTTCAAGAAGCTTTAGTTAATTATTGAAACCACATTTACTCACTCATCAACCTCATTGTCACTGCATTCAAACCCTATTACTTTTCACCCACAATTAAAATAGTTTCCTAGCTAGCCTCACTTTCATTCTGCCTAAAAATTTTGCAAAAACACAAATCTGATCGAGTCATGCCCATTTATTTCTTTATTTTTAAAAAATATTGTTGAGTATAACATAGTCTCCTTTATCCACTGTTAATCCCTCCTAGCCCACCCCCACTCTCCACCCTAGGCCTTCACCACCCAACTGTGTATGTCCATGAGTTAGGCATGTATGTATACATGTTCTTTGGTTGATCTCTTTCTTCCCGCCCACTCACCTCCACCTTCCTTCTGAGATTTGACAGTTTGTTCCATGCTTCTATGTTTCTGGATCTATTTTGTTCATTAGTTTATTTTGTTCATTAGATTCCACATACTTATTTCGCTTATCATAATACTCTCCATGTCCCTCTATGCTGTCTCAAAGGGTAAGGGATCCTTCTTTTTTACAGCTGCATAGTATTCCTTGATGTAAATATATCACAGCTTTTTTATCCACTCATCTATTGATGGGCCCTTGTTATTCCCATGTAAAGTCTTCAATACTAAGGAGATACATCCTGAGCATAAACCCTGCTGACATCCCCACACTCCTGCTGCACTCTCCACTCATAGCCTGCCTTCTAGCCATCGTGAGCCACCTGTCATTCTTGGCACTTGCCAGGATGTCTTATACCTTTGTTTGTTTGCATGGGTTATTCCTGATGGCTGGTGTTCCCTTTGCTTTTCTTCTGACTTTACACCCCTCCCTTAAGATTCAGCTCTAAGTTCTCTTTCGCTGAGAAGTCGCCATGATATCTAACCTAAGGTGACCAGATGTCCCACTTTTGGCGGGACAGTCCCGATTTTTAACAGTTTGTCCCATGTCCTGTGGCGTTTTAAAAAAGTCCCGATTACTCTTTGTAATATTTTAAGTAATAATAAAAAAAAAGAAAGAAAAGAAAAGACCCCCCCCCCGCCCCGTCAATGGTGTACCGCTTTAAATCTGGTCACCTTAACTAACCTCTCTCCACCCCACCAGGCTGGCTGAGGCACAACATCTGTCTACCTCTGTAGTCTCTTGTCCCCTCACCTGTGATGGAAATGGGCTGGCAATTCTCCCTTTCTGTTATCCAGATTTTTAAGTGGGTTATTATATAACTTTGTGTTTTGATTTAGGGAAACTGGCCTAAGTTTAAAAATGGGATATGTTCTTGCTGCATTAAACTATATTAAAAGGGCTTACTGTATTATTTAATTCAGCATTCATTCACAGAACATTCCCAGGCTCAGGCACTATGCTTGGGTCTGCATAGCACTGTTGTTATCTTCGTGGTTAATATCACAGGACAGACAGGCTTCAGGAGTCTGCCCTGCCGCTCACTAGCTGGGTAACTTTGGGCCAATAATTTAACCTTATTAAATTTGGTCCCTTATCTATTAAATAGGAATGTTATTAGCACCTATCTTGTGTGAGGTATGAAATGTAAAAAGATATATACAATTACTAGCACTAGGTAACTGTTAGGTATTTATCTGCCTAAGAATAGACATCTACTGATTGTTCTGTGTGCAACTACCTGGGAGTCAGGGCAGGCCCACCTCGCGAAAATGCCCCACACAGCTTCCGGGAGGTTGTACCCAAGGCCTACCTCTGTGTAGACAATGGCCATCATCCAGAACCGTCTGCTGGGCCGTGGGACAGACAGCATGGCCCAGAGGAAGATCAGAATGGGGAGCACGAGGGTGATTACGGAGGCAGAGACCATGTGGTTCAGGATGATCACAAAGTAGCACACCATTTCTGAGCGGGCCACCAGAGTGTTGTACATGGCGTAGAACAACAGCAAGAACCGCGGCTGGTCCACGTAGAACTTCTCCGACTCTTCAAGCTCATCATCGTGGAACATCCTGTGAGCAGAAGCATGACAATACTTTTGTCTTCATTTCTCCAAATCACTGATTGCCATTTGCAAGATCCTTCCTGTCCTTTCCCCTCCCTCTGTCCCCAGATTTCCTATGGAACGCCCCCCCCTTAATGTTATATTACAGAAGACACCTGAGCAGTGTCTACTGCCAGCTCTTGCTCGTTCTATCATTAGTGACAGACGTGCTGCAGTCTGTGTTGCACCTGCAGCCTGAGGAGGAATGAGAACCGTGTCTGTTCGCTGTCAACACGTAGGTGGGCGTGTTTACATCGCGTTTCCTCCATGTGCAACCCCAGCGCGTGGACCCCAGACGCCTTCCCGCTGCCCGTGGGCTCTTACTTGTTCAGCAGCAGCTCGCTGGCCGTCAGCTCGTGCGTCAGGGCCGGTAAGATGCTGGGGCCCAGCCTGTCCTCCGAGCGGCTGTCGTCGGGGCTGACGGCCATGTGGCAGGAGTTGTCCTGCGCGCCGAAGGACAGGCGCTCGAAGCTGACCGCCTTGCTGTAGGATGGCGGGACCTCCATGTCTCCATCCTCAGCGAAGGACTGCGGCAACTCAGTGTCCGGGGTGAGGCCGGCCTCCTCAGACTCCTTCGAGTCCTGGGCCTCCTCTGCCTCTTCCTCCTCCGCTTCATCCTCGGCCTCCTCCTCGGACCCCTCAGGCCCATCTGGCCCCATGTCCACCTCGGCCTCACTGCCCTCCTCATCGTCGCTGTCCTGGATGCTCACATCCTCGTCCTGCTGGGCCTCCACGTCCTGGCTGGCCTCCACCTCGTCCTGCTCGGCTTCCACCTCCTCGATGGTTTCGGTGGTCCCCTGGCGCGAGTACAGCATGGTGCACTGCGTGGGCTCGCTGTCGGGAGAGAGGGATGGGCACAGACCCCGGGCTTAGCTCCCAGCACCTTAGCCTCCTCTCAAGCTCTCCAGGTACTTCCTTAGTGCTCCCACATAAGACCATGAAGGCAGGGAGAAGGCAAATGCCACAATCCCTTCCCTGCACCCCATCTGCTTTGTTCCTTTGGGATAGTCACACCTGGTCTGCAGACTGCCAGCAGCACCTTCTTCAATGCCAGAGCTGGCAGCACACACGCCCCGCTGAAAACCAGAGCAAGTCACATGACACGCTGCTAAAACCACCTGTGCATGGAGGTTTTAAAAGGGACCTCAGGACTCACAGCCATGGTTTCCAGTGTTTACCTCCAAATCGAGACATAGCAGAGCATACCTACACGTCTCTACCCTTTAAAGCAGGCTGCATGGAAATGAGAAGCCTTGCCAGGGTGATGCTGTACCGACTTGTCTGTTGGTGCTGACCAACACAAACTCTACTCTCAGTCCTTGACACAGGCCCACCCAGATCCAGAAGAGGATGATAGGACAATAAAATATTGGCTAAGCAGCTGCATGCTTTATTTTAAAAGATGCTCTACTTCTTTCATAACTCTTCCTTCTCCCTGTTTTCTCACCCTTTGCCTTTTTCTTCTTGGTGCTTATTACATTTGACTGAATTTCCACCATTTCCAGCTCCCAACCACCTCCCGAAAACCTCTTGGTCTACCCATGGGAACACCCACCATCTCCTCCCCAGGGTGGTCCCTCCTTGGGGCTGCCTGCTCCACCCTCAAGGGTCAGTTCTCTCTCTCCTCCTATTTCCACTGATTTTCTTCTGCCAGCACTCCTAGTGTTCACTTCCTATCAGCTCTCCAGCCTTAGCTCACTCTCTCTTTTTCGCATCCTGTTCTTTTCTCTCGCACCCTCCTCTCCTTTCCGTGTTCTGTCTTCTAACTTTCCCTGGCAAGCCCGTGCAGAAAAGTCGGGAATGAAAATAGAGCTGGCCCACCAGTGAAATGCATGGCATGCGTTTTAATATTATTTACCTCAGACACATCCGTGGAATCTGTGAATATAAAACTATAACTTGTTAGATTCTGAAGCATGCACTAGTACCTCTCTGAATGGCATACATGGGCAACTAGGGTCCATAAACACTGAGATTCTCAAATGCATAGATTATACCCATTTTTCTTGTCATCTACCCCAGTGTAGACATGTTAATGAATAAGTAAATGAATGGATGAAACTTGGCTGAGTCCCGAAGCTGAAGAATCAGATTTGCATGAGTTCTTGGGACCTTCTCGGCTGTTTAGCATTCCCAGGGCTTTGGCCCTAAGCGTGCATGCACATCAAGTAGAAGACTCTTGGAATGTCATGCCAAACTAGATTTTTGCTAAGACTTACCTCAATTAGCCTCCTGGGAAGGCCATGAAATTGACTGGTCACCCCAGGGAATTTTCAGACCACTGGAGCCAGCTCCAACCCATTCTAACTTCCAGTCACACTATACCCGATGACAGGAATGCTCTCTATGCTTTTTGATTGGTCTGTCCCCAAAGGGATTCAACAGATCCTGCATACCTTCAGGAAGCAGCACAGTGGAACAGCATAGCATGTGTCTGCCACAGGACACCTCAGAGCAAAGCATTCCGCCATGGCCAGGCCTGGCGTACTGCAGCACTGTATTAGGATACATAGCTGCCGGCAAAAAGGTTAACGGCCCTCTGATTTGCCAAAATTGAAATTCGTTTTGGTTTGCGTTATTTTGGTGTCAGGATAAGCACAACGTAGCTGATGCTCCTGTGTCCTGCTGACCATTCAAAGGCAACTCAAAAAAAGAGCTTTTGAATTTCATTTTATTTCTAAAAGATTATTATTTTATGATAGGATTTAAGGAGGAAACTTAAGCCCAAAGTCATCTTTTCTAAACAAAACAAGTTACAGTCTACAAATGTGATCTATTCTATCTATTGCAGCAAACTGTTCTTTAAAAAAAAATCAGCGGTAAAATCTATTCCTACTTCTATGTCAGTTATGCATATAAAACGTGGGCAGATTTATTCTGTATTAAAAAGACCATCTGTGACGAATTTTCATATTTTTTCCTACTCCATGCATCTTTTGATGAAATCATGAGAAAAATCTCATTTTCCCCGGTGAGGTCTGCCTACATGAGCTCTCAATCAAGGGTGGAAATATGCTTATTTCTTTGCAAGTGAAAAGTGTAAAATACAAAGTGGAGGACAATGTTTACAATAAGGGTGTTCAAGAAACTCCTAACAGACAAAAACTAAAGAGCAGTTTGTTTACTAGAATGCTGTCCTGGGAATAACTAGGTAGGTCCCAAAAAGGTGGTGGTTACGCGTTGGTTATTCATGCACATTCTTAAAAAAAAAAAAAGAAAAGAAAACATATACCACACAAACTTATATTTGCAATGAGATGGGGGCGGAGATATAAAATCACAGAACAAAGCATGCACAAGTTAAGCACCTTGATGCTAAACTGCCACTGTCAGCTGACGAGGAGGACATATCCAAGCTGAGCATTTTACGGAGCCTAGGTCGAGCACGCTCACTCGTTTTAGGAACAGTTTCTGGTCCATCTAAATCATCAAGGGTAGACTGCCTTGAGAACAGCATGGTTGCTTCAGTGTAGCAGCTAGCAGCGCAAACAGTTACAGAGACACAGTGTTAAAACCCCCGTGGTAAATCAGTGTACACATGGATCATCTGACCGACACACTGCCATGCAGCAGACCACACACAACACCAACACCACGGCAACGACGACCACCACAGCGGGGCTCAAGGGCAGGGAAGGACCTGTTTGGCAGGACAATAAAACACAATACTGGGTTTAACAAAATATATTGGCTCAGTGGTAAACGATGACATGTCACTCTCTGGCTGGCACACGGAAACAGAGTCATTCTAAGTCCCGACACTCCTCTCACAGAGAAATCATATCATTATAACGTTGCAACTGAGGTTTTTGTTTTGTTTTGCTTTATTTTTTTTTAATTGAGACATATGCTTTATTTGGCGCTCCTTGAGTTCCTTGAGAGCATTTTGTAACCAAATTGCTTTAGCAGAAATATCTGCTCATGTAAAGTTTAGATAAAAGATTTCAATTTTTCAAAACACAGTCTCCAAATGAGAGAGGGAAGCTCAGGGACAGTGCAACAAGGTGAATATTCCACCCCATTTTCGGAGTGATATTCAGTGAAGCCAAACTAGATACCTTGCATGTAGAAGAGATGCTGGTTTGATATGCGACTGGATATAAACCAACATTTTTTTAAAAAAAGAAATAAAATGGTACAAAAAAAAAAACAAAACAACAGAGGAAGTCTGGCCACGGCAGGGTCATTTTGTCTGTTAACTTTTCATTTTGCCTAATGAATGTTTTCTTCTGGATCGTGCTTTAGGTCTTGATGGATATCATTAGGGTGAGAACTCATTGGCCAAAATCCTCAGCTCCTGTTCCCCAGTGAAGCAACAACTGGAGAGGGAACGAAGGCAGATTCAGGACTGAAATGCTATTGAGTGATGCTACTGTAGAAGAAGTAAATGGAGTTATGATATAGACATGATTTCAGTTCAGATATATAGCTTAACCCCAAAGAGCGTATGGGGTGGTTACTGGGATACAAGTCTTCCAATTTGAATGCTAATGACTTGGCTGAACTAGGAGGGCGGGCCCTTGAGGATGGCTGATTCCCCAGCTGACACTGTAAAGCTGAACATCTATCTTTATCAGGCGACTACATTAGGAGGCGTACGATATGCCCAACGCGCACAGCCGATGCCCTCAGTCAGGGGTTGTGAGGCAGAAATGGACACCATTCAGGATGTAACGACTTCTGAGGGTAGTTAAAGGGCTTTTCAGGTTCCAGGTCCTCTAGCCTGGAGGGCTCTGTGGGGCATCCTGCTATGCGTGTCACAGCTACATGGCCACGGGAGGGTCAAGACAGTGAGAGCGGTGAGCCTCCATAAGTAATCCAATGGTCTCTTATAAGGACCCAGAGACGGACTTGTTAAAAGAAAGCCATAATTCCTTTAGATGTTACCATGTCCTGAACAACATGAGGAGATGACAACAAGGGAGGCTAGAAACAATGGGCAAACACAGGTTGGATTGTACTTGAGTCTCCACATGGACATTAACTGGCTATTTAGTGTTAGGTGAGTCAATTCCCCTCTTTGGGGTCCCGATTTCATCATTTATGAGAAGAGGGACTTGGCTTTTTGCATTTTTGCATTTCACTTCATATTTTTAGAGGTGGAACCGCATGGCCTTTTTGGAGTCTGCAGGCGGAAGGACATGGTACACCCTCTGCTGCAGCACTGCTCAGATTTGCTGCATGGGAACCACTGTTCTAACCCCTACTTAGCTTGCTAATTCCTGCATTGAGTTCTGTTGTCCCACCAGCCCACCTTCAGACCCCATGCAGTCGGGTTATTTGGAGTGTGACTGATTTGTGGCCCAATCCAGGACTGTGTTAAATGTAAAAGGGAAAGGGAGGAGCTTTATAAAAACAGGCCCAGAAAACAAGCCTAAGTGGATGGTTGTTGTCACTTTGCAGGGTCACGCAGCAACCGCTAGGTGACATTCCTCAAGTGATAACCAGTCCCTTCACATCCAGGAATGATCTTTAGGATGTCACTCATTTTTCTCGCAGGAATTTAAACCAATGTATTTTCTGGGAAGGCAGATGATATGTGATTTTATACAACAACTATCAATAAAATAATTGCTATTTTACATCTGGATTTGATGGAAATCATAACTATTTTAATCAAATCAAAGGGAATACAAATTCGTTTGTAGGTTTCCACTCCACCCTCCTCTACCGTAAGCCCCAAATTAAAGGTGGGTGACAAGGACACTGGAGCAGAAGCTGTGACAGGTGGGAGGGTTCCACCCAGGCTGGGGCTTCTGCAAAGGGGCCACGGCCACACTGAGCATGTGAGTTCCTACTCGGGGAGGACACTAGACCCTGCCCATGACACAGGTATTGAGAGCAAGCTTCTGCACTCAGAATGCCTTCAAGGGAAGATTACTGCCCTTCCAGCAATCAGCATGACATACTATAGACTCTAGCATAGACAAATGGTTGGAGGTTTGAAAGTTTCCTAAAGCAAAGAAACTAGGAATGCAGCTCAGCCATTAATGAGAGGGTAAATAGGTAAATTCCATTTCCTAACAACAGACATAATAGCATAATGGACACTACTGTGTCTCCTCTTTCTTTAGGATGGGGAAAAAATTAATTTTAGAGGTACTGGTTTTTACTAGTCAATTTGTTGATTGATTGGCCATTTTAAAATTTGAGGGATATCTTGATAGTCTTTGTTAAAAAGCAACTCATGGCTTTAAGTATCTTCTACCTCAAAATTTTTTATTATGGATATAGTTTTATATTTGTAATTTTAACAAATATGGGTTAGATTTAGGGCAGTTATTTGATTTTATTTGAAATAGTTTTTTTGTTCTATTTTATCCCAAGTTATGACTTATAATTTTAGTTAATTTTGTAATCGAATATATTGTGCAATTAAGAGTTACTAACTTAGAAATTATGTCTGTTTATTTTATGGATAATTTATTTTCAGTTCACTTTCTAATATTCTCTTTTTGATTAGTATGATTCAGAATTTGATTCTGCAGCAACTATTCTGTAGCCACATTCATGTATAATATTCAGGAGACTTCTAAAACCCTTGAAATTTTGTGGGAAAAAAATTGTATTTCTATGCAAAAAAAATTGTTGCAAGAACGCATTTAAGAAGGTTGGTTCTTACAAAAAGGACAATCTTTATGGGCTACAAGAAGAAATATAAACCACAATGACTTTTTGTCTCAATGGCGTCTGTCAAAGGAGAATGAAGCGTCCTTTTACAAATGCTGGTTTTGGCACACTTTCAGGAAGACACACAAGGAGACGCTCGCCAAGCACGGAGAATCCTATTTTCACTTTGTAACAGATACCACCCACGGTTTCAGAAATTAATTATTGAGAAATGTGTGTATGTGTGGGTAGAAATAGGATGAAAAGCTAAGTTTTATTACCACGCACAATGTTATAATAATTATCAATTATTTTATTCTAGGAACTAAAAGCATCTTAAACAGTATCTCAATTAGCAAATAAATGTTTTGACCTCGAAACTCTTAAGAGTTTCTGTCCTAAGTGTTCTTTTCTGTTCACAAAAATATATAATGGCTGAAATATATCTATTCATTTGGAACTTATAAATAAGTGATTATTCCCAAATTAAAGGAAAAGCTATATATCTATTATTCCTCAATGGATTTAAAAAAAATCAATACCTCTTTTGGGGGGACTGCAGGAGTTACATCCATGAAGAATTTTTTTGTACAAAAATCAAATTTAAATCAATATATGTATGAGTACATACATTTTTAAAATAAAAATGAGGTTTTTAACATGTATACTATTTTTTTTATCTTTATCCAATGATACATTTTTATTGATTTTAGAGAGAGAAAAAGGGAGAGAGAGAGAGAACGAGAGAAAGATGCACACACACACAGAGAGAAACATTGATCTGAGAGAGAAACATCTATCAGTTGTTGCCTGGGCGTGTCCTGACTAGGGATCAAATCTGCAATCTTTTGGTGTGCCAACCAAGCCTTCTGGCCAGGGTAACATATGTACTACTTTAAAACTTGAGTGTTTTGTTGTTGTTCTTTTTCATATCTTTCCATACCAATTAATTTGGATCTACATCAAATAGATGATTAGAATAAAGAACAGGCACAAGTGGAGATATTAAAATACAGCAATTCAACATTAGCTAAAAACAGCATTTCAAAGTAAACATTTTTTACTGACTTCTCCCCATTAAAGGTTGCAATTTCAACTTCTAGTTACCTATTTTGGGTTTGGTATTGATAAAATAGCTTTAGTTCCTTCTCCTCTTGTGAAGGACAAATAGTGCAGTCGAGCTTAGGGCCTTGCTCAGCATCTGAAGTATGACTGGGAGTAGCCCAGAAGCTTCTAAACCAGCTGTGGGAACACAGCCCATCTCCCCTGTCCGTAGGCAGCAGGACCTTTAACCCGGGATTCCACAAGTAATCCTGTAAGTGAGTCTTTCTTCCCAGGCTCCAACCAGCTAGACACAACTTAGTCTTTATGCGTCTATCCCAGAATCAAGCCCAGGGCCTGGCATGGAATAGGTGCCTTTTAACATATTTAATAAAAACAACAAACATGTGAACGTTCTCAGTGATACATTTGAAGATGGACACAAGGTGTAATTCATTCAGTCTAGCTAATTACCTTAGGCTTGGCATTTTCCTCCTAAGATACGACTTGGCTTTAAGGTGAAAGTTAGATCTGTACAACTGACTGCAGCTCTCTAGAACCATGTGGTGCAAAGAATTCATAGACTTTTCTGGGATAGGCAGCAAGAAAGACAGGTCAGTTTTCAAACTAGGCCTGGAGTGTGGAAGAGGCAATGAGAGGCGGCATACTGTACAGAGGTTGTGAGGATGGGCTCTGAGCTGAACTAGATCGTTTGGATCCTGAGTCTGCTTATACATTATATATATATATATATATATATATATATATATATATATATATATATATATCTCAGAGAGGAAGGAAGAGGGAGAGAGAGAGATAGAAACATCCATGATGAGAGAGAATCATGGGTTGGCTGCCTCCTGCAAGTTCCCCCACTGGAGATCAAACCTACAACCCGGGCATGTGCCCTTGACCAGAATGGAACCTGGGACCTTTCAGTTCGTAGGCCTATGCTCTATCCACTGAGCCAAACCAGTTAGGGCAGCTTATACATACTTTTGAACTGTGTGACTTTGGATAAGTTACTTAGCCTCTCTTCCGTAAAATGGGGATGATAATATTATGCATCTCATAATATTATGGGGTAACTCATACATAGACTTAGTGTTGGCCCATGACCAATGCATGTTATGCGACAGTGCATGTGATCACAGAACTCAGGGAAGATGGGAGCTGACAGAATCACTTCTTGGACTTTTATGACGAATCATAAAGTGACAATTCTGAAAGAAAAAGATCCAAGATAACAGAAGATGGCAGAAGATTCTAGCGTAGAAGATACTTTGTGGAGCGACATTTTAAAATCTAGCGAAAGATGCAGCCCTTGACACAAATAAGTCATTTTGTCATTGGGAAGGTTCATTCTTACTTGCCTCCAGCTTGGAACTCACTATCTTATGCCTCTGAATCATACAGGTGTTTCCAGTAGTTTTTTATTGATACCTGATTTTAACTGGTTCAGTCTAGGGGAGGACAACGGAGATATCCTGAAGAGGGTGGGGATCCAGGTTAAGTTCTGATTAACTTTCATCTCATACATTCATTTCTCATATTGATGAAGTCCACCTCTTGTACCTTTGTCAAAACCAAACCCATTGTTTAGAACATGAAATACCTGGAGATACTGTCATGTGAATCTAAGCTATCCATCCTGTGGGCTGTCTGTGCACCTGAAGCGGCACCAGGACGCTCGTCAATTGTGTCCAGTCCAGACTCTCTGGAAAGGTTCATGATGTGGTTCTGATAGTACATGTGGATGCTTTCCCGAGTGGGAACGTTGCCCTGCAGCGAAGGAGACATTGCCACAGTTCTTACTTGCCTCTGCAGCCACCGGGCACTTATCAACACTGACAATTCTCAGCTATCACGCACACCTGGAGTAGGTGAACACAAAGCTAGTGAAGTCGGGGACTGATGTCAACTCATTAATGGTACCCAATATGATTGGATAATGCTAAACAAGAAATCCCTCTTGTTTATGGATGAAGGTTGTCAAAAGGTATAAACTTACAGTTGAAAAATAAGTGAGTCATGGGGATATAATGTACAGCAGGGTCTCTATAGTTAATAATACTGTATTGTGTATGGTAGTCCCTCCTTATGCACAAGGGATGCATTTCAAGACCCCCAGTGGGTGCCTGAAAACATGGATAGTACTGTGCCCTACCTATACTATGCTTTTCCCTGTACATACACACCTGTGATAAAGTTTTATTTATAAGTTAGGCACACCAAAGAAATGAATAGCAATAACTAAAAATAAATTTAAAAATTATAATAGTACACAGTGATAAAAGGTGAAGATGGTCTCTTTCACTATCTCTCAACAAACTAGGACAGAGTTTTTCCTCCTCACAATTTCACCAATAGAAAACTCTTTCTTACCATAGGTCTTAGCAAGTTTAGTATATTATTTTTTATCTTTTTAATTCAATCAATAACTTTCATCTTTTCACTCAAAGTAAGCACTTTATGGCTTTCTTTGGCATGCCTTTATTTCCAGCATCACTATTCTTGCACTTGGAGCCACTTTTAAGTAAAATAAGGGTTACTTGGATGCAAGCAAGCACTGTGATACCACACAGTGGGTCTCATGACCCAGCTGCTACTGAGGGACTAACAGGCAGGAGCCTACACAGTGCAGAGATGCTGGAGAAAGGGGCGGTTCACATCCCGGGTGGGACGGAGAAGGATGGTATGAGGTTTCATCACAATACTCAGCACTGCATGCAATTTAAAACTTATGATGATGATTAATGTTTGGAATTTCCATTGAATAATTTTTGGATTGTGGTTGACCAAGGATAATCCACAAAAAAGTGAAACCATGGATAAGGAGGACTACTGTATTTGAAATTTGCTAAAAAAGTAGATGTTAAAAATGTACAGGAAAGAAATTGTAACTATGTGTGATAACAAAAGTTACATAGACTTTTTGTGGTCATCATTTCATACTATATTAGATATCGAATCATTATGTTGTACACCTAAAACCAATATAATGTTGTATGTCAATTAATTTTTTTAATTGTAAAAAGGAATCCCTTCCTATATGTAAGTCTGTAGCTATGTATAAATATGTAATAGTAACTTTTCCAGAAATGAACTATTGTTTTAAAATATGAAATATTAAATCATATATGAGTATATTTTGTTGTTCTGCAAATATACTAATTTTTCCTATGAGAAGTTTCAGATCAAAAAATTCTCAGACTAAACAATATAATCCTTTATGAGACACAGTAGAGTCTGTGTACCTACAAACTCAGGAGATAGGATGAATCATTGGCCCCTATCCCAGGACTGTGTGTGTGTGTGTGTGTGTGTGTGTGTGTGTGTGTGTGTGTGTGTGTGTAGTGTCTGATTTTAATTCTGAGCATGAACAGACTTAAATATACAGAAAAATAAAGGGATTCTGTAAAGACAGTCTGGAAAGAAAGGATTTTGTCTTTTCCTACTTGGAATTCTGGATATTCATTTTCACAATCTATATAACGTGTAAAGAAGCAAAGAGAATAATTCCAAGCATGTTACCTTTTTAATTTCTCTGGTCAGCATGCATCTTTCAATTCTCAAAACTGTAGATATATCAATATGCTCCCTTGAAATGGAGTTAAGCCAAGTTGTGAAACTATCCACGGTTGCCAAAAAGAGCACCCAGGTGAATTTCAGAATATTAAATATCCTCTTGATGATATTATCTAGGAGGAAGAAAAAGAAACACAATTCCAAAGGAACAAATGCCATCGCCCATTTTGCTGTGTTTTTCCAAAGGCAGACCTGTTTGAGCTCCCGGCGTCATGTGGAGTGGGTGCCGACTGGGCACGAGGGGGGTGTGGGGACCACCGCAGCACAGGAACCCACTATCGGGCCTTTCCACACGTGCAGGCCAAGCGAGGGCAGAATTGTTAACCTTTGGTTAAAACAGCTGCCAGAACAGATTCCTATACTTCTGGTTAAAAGGAGAGATTGCCTTCAAAGACAGTTATGTTACTCACACAGGGATACAAACAGAATGTATTTATCCAGGTAACTGGGTCCTGTAATTCTTTTTCTATAAGTTTCTTCTTAAGTAATAATAGTTGTTGGAAGCAATTCTGTTGATTCAGTAAGACTTTGACACTTTCTACTGCAGTTGCATTCAGTTACATCATCTAAAATGATTCTTTAGAGCTCAGTACGCGTACTCAGAGTATATATGTACACCACTGAAATATCACTGTTCTTAATTATACTGAGCTGTGCCAACTACAAAATGTTGCACA
The DNA here is from genome assembly GCA_004026665.1 of Murina feae. Classification (NCBI taxonomy): domain Eukaryota; kingdom Metazoa; phylum Chordata; class Mammalia; order Chiroptera; family Vespertilionidae; genus Murina; species Murina feae. Next base: position 31,265 of record PVJC01000715.1, read on the forward strand.
TGGGATCGACCCTCCCGAAATCAATAGAAGCTGTGAAATTCCTGATGGAATTGGGTTCTCTTCCTTATCTGTGCTGTGACTGGGGGTGCCTGGGAAAGCTGCCCGGTGGGATAAGCTCGGCTCCAGATTGCCACTGTGTCCCAAATGTGTCTCCACGCAGCACATGCCTCGCCTCAGAGAAGCCAACAGGAACTTCCTGATCGGGATCAGGCTTGAGGAGATTCCACAGCTGTGACCTAACTTTATTTTAGGTGTGAATCAAAATAAAAGAACGTTCCTATATTAATCATCTTGCTAGTTTGTTCCTGTAAGTCAATAAGTTCTCAACAAGTATAAAAGGCATTCTTGAAGACATGCTACCAAATTTTGATCAATGGGGATATAATGTACAGTAGGGTCTCTGTAGTTAATAATAGAGAGACGTAGGTCTTAGCAACGTTAGTATAGTATATGTACTAAATATACCTTTTAGTTTTAACATCAAAGACCACCATAAGCAAAACTGTGAAATAATTATATTTATCTTTACCACCTCTTGCGTGTACCTTTCTTTTGACTTGGCATTTAAAAATTTTAGTTTTTATGATTTCCAAACCTTGATTACAATAAAGCAAATACTTAGGGGACATAACAATGTGTTAAGAATTGTCTTACTGTATACTGAAAACAAACACCACCAATAAAAATCCAACTTGTATCTCACTCTTCCCACATCAAAGGAAGAAAGGAAGAAAGGAAGAAAGAAATATTTAAGTGTCATAGTAAAACCTCAATGAATTTACAATTAATGATTATAGCCTAGCTTTTATGATCTTGTGCCGTGGCCAACCAACTCTTCTTCTAAACAGGGCCCGAGAGTGAATACTTTCGGCTTTCCAGGGCATACTGTCTGTATTGCAATGAGACACTCTGCTGCTGTCCTGTGGAAGCAGCTACAGACAGCGAGTGAATTGTCTGTGAACGGGAATGACTGGGTTTCCAATGAAACTTTATTCATAGATACTGAAATTTTAGTTCCATAATTTTCATATATCATGAAATACTCTTTTTAAATATTTTTTCAACCATCAAAAATATAAAAATCATCCTTAGCTAATAAGCCTTATAAACACAAGTGGCAGGTATAGTTTTCTGACCTGGAATCTAGTATAATCCGATATGACCACTCTGTGACTCGAATCCCCTCTCTCTCTCCTTTAATTCTCACACCACAGTATGAATCAAAGTTTAACTTTGCAATGGTAAATATATATTTGTGAATTGAGTGGCCTAGGAGGAAGGCAGATTTTCTCCCAGGTAAACGTTTGCTCTTTTCAAAAGGAAAAACATCACAAGCAGGTTAGCTTTATGTGGGATGACAGAGTGGAGGTGGGCAGGAGAGACAAAGAAGAGCTACGTGCAGGAATAGCAAGAACCTTCGAGTGGCCAGCTGGTAGCTAAGAAGAAAACTGGAAAAGGAGATGGGGGATGATGAAATGAGAAGGGCCTGGAGGGCAGGGGCCTGAGCCTCAGGGGGTTGCGGAGCCAGGCCCCAGAGAGATCTGCCCAGATGGGAACAGTGACCCCCGACTTTCCTTTTGAAGGAGTGTCCTGCTATGCGTGCTGTTACTGCCTCCCACTATCCCCCCCCAAACCTCAGCAAAACTGTGCTGTGCCTAACCGTTTTACTGCAGTGCACTTGAGGAAGCAGGGACACAAGAGAGTAGTTTCAATCAAACAAAGAAGCCCAGGGAGGGAGCAGCTGCTTCGTGAAGCTGAACGGAGTTGAGCTGGCACAGATCCCACAGGAGAGCCATTCTGAGCCGGAGAGGCCTGGGCACCCTGGGGGCATCTACACTCCTCTCCCCACCCCACAGTCCTGTTTCTGGTTTGATCTTGAGCAAGGCTTGCCATTCCCTCAGTACTTTGGATAGAACTTCTAGCCATTTGACCCCTGGAGGCTGGACTACTTGAAGCTACAACTGTTAAGAAAGTTAGCAACATCTTATGTTTTTGACAACTTATTTTTTTCTCATTTTCGCAGTTACTTCCCTAGAGGCGGTAAAGATAAATATAATTATTTCACAGTTTTGCTTATGGTGGTCATTGTGTTGGAGACATGTATAACATGCACTTTATAAACTTGGGTAATCACTCACTAATGTGAAATTCAGCTTCTTACTTTTACTTATTTTTTAATGATAGAGGTGATAGGACATAGTCATTAAGAGCACAAATTCTGGGTTCAGATTCCTTGGGTTCAAATCTTAACTCTACCTCTTAGTGGCAATGTGGCCTTTGAAAAGTTAGTTAATCTTTCTCTGCCTCAGTTTCTTAACTGTTAAATGGGGAAGAGGATCTTTGCTGGGGTGAAACAAGTTGATTTGTCTAAAGCTCTCAGAAAAGTGCCTGGCAAAGATGTGAAATCTAAGGGGTTAGCTATTATTATTATTATATAAGGCTTTGTAGCAATAATAGAAGATTTATGTTCACATACGCGTAAATAAAATGATCTAGAAATGGAGACTTGTGCCACAGAGGGTATTACAGACAGTCCTGGGGTTACATCGACTTGGACGTACGTCGTTTCATGGTTACATGAATCTCCCATTTATTTATATATAAAAAGTTCCATCATTTTGACATATGTACATGTGTGCTTTATGTTTTTTATTATTTATTTACCACAAGTAAAGGTCAGGAATTGTTATCTGTCTTTTAAGTTACAGATCCCGACATAACCCAAGGACCTACTGTACTGGTAATTAGAGCGCCTTTGAGAAGTCTCCTTTTGAGCCAGCAGATGGCATCCTTGGACATATTTGTATCCAGAGTAGAAAGTGTCTGGAAACCTTGCCTGCTGATAAGGTACACAGGAAGCAGCACTTTCATAGAACTATTGAGGCATTTGAGTTTGTTTCATTTGGAGAATTTTATTTTGTTTTGTTTTTCCTGCATGAAGAAATCTTCCTCCCAGTCCCATACTATGCAAAACCCAAATTATACCATGATGGGGCTGAGAGGTAGAAGACAGGGATTCTGTCCCTGACTGTAGCTCTGGGATCCTGGGCAAACTCATTAGGACTTGGTTTTCCCCCATAAAGTGAGAAGTTGGCCCAAGTTTCCAGAGTACTTCTCATCTCCCCAGTTCTACTTACCTCTTAACTCCTCCTTTCTATAGTCTTTAAAATCAATTGCCAGTATTTTTTTTGTTCCTCTATTCTGATGGCTCCTATGGGGCATTTGTCATTTGCTTCTCCTTTCACAAGTACTTGGATAAAAGAATTTACAAACTGACTGTGATTAATGTTTAATTCAACAGTGCAAGGAGCAGATCTACTTTTTAGGAGTCACTTTGCAATTTCACTAAAGGTGAGATTTCAAAGGAGCAGAAACAGTACTTGATGAATTGTTTTTAGGCAGCTTTTCATTACATAAGCACTGGGCAAGGACATTTTCAAACTTCTCCCTGGTCATGTGTATTTATCGTATTACCTGGTCCATCCGATTTCTTTTTGACTGGCTCATCCTCTTGGTCTTCCCACTCCACAGGACCTGTCGAGTGTGTTCAATGAACATGAGTTAGATTCAGTTAGGGTATATTAAATGCCAACCTACTCTTCTGGATTAAAAGAAATCTTAAAAATTAAATTTCAGATATTCTGCCTACTTTAAGAGTTCCCGGGGAAAAGTTGTAAGAATTCATGGCATCCAGAACAAAACTCACGGATACCAAGCAAACAAAATACAGTCTATCTTATTAGTTAGGAATAGTCAAATAAAAGTGGAAGCCTTTCACAATCCTGGAGAAAGACAAACAGTAGAAAGAGTAATACATCACGGGAATAATGCTACAGGGAAGGGCACACTTGTGCTCACGGGAGTATAAATTACTGAAACGGTTTCGGAAAATAAAGCAAAAAAAAAAAAAGGCTCATCATTAGCCCAGGAATCCCACTTTGGATAATGTATTCTGTGGAAAGTGCATGTTCTTCCCAACCTTTTGCTATGCATTTAAGTACACGGACAAGACCGACTGCATACGGAGGTTTGTTGAGGGATGTGTATGATAGCACTGTTCATTGTAGCAGAAATCTGGAAGCAAACTTTTGTCCGTTAGTGATGCAATAGTTGAAGAAATTATGCATATCCATATCACAGAATATTTTTCAGCTATTAAAAAAGGAGGCTATGGATTTACGAATACTTACAGAGGAAATGGTCACAATTATGAAGAAATGGTCACAATATATTACAAATGAACATATAAGAGCAGTTTGTATGGCATGAACTCACTTTTGAAAAACAAAGGAAGCCATGCCTGCATGCATATGTGCAGGTCCATGGGAAAGGAGTGGGGTGAACACGACAGGTTGTGAAGATTTGGTAGCTCAGTAGATGGGTGTCCAGGGCAGACTGGGCATATATCTCTTGACTGATGTCTTGTTACATCAGCTCTGTCTTAATTTTGTCTTATTAAACCAAGAAAGTAAAATAATTAGTTACCAGGAGGTAGCAGGGGGCAGAATGGTAAAAAAGGAGAGAGGTGTTTCTATTTAGAGCTCCATTAAAAATTATGTTTTTTAATTTGTTTTTAAATATATTTTAATTTCACAAAGAATTTACCTATATATTTTCTCTGCAAAGCACAAAAATTTAAGAATTTAGATAAGCCTAAAGTTCCCTTTAATCACACCACTTATCTCAGTCTCTCCATGCCTCCCCCAGAAGCAAGCACTGTTATTAATTTTCTAAGTATTCTTCCTGATCTTTCTCTTGCATTTACACATTATTATATGAATCCATTAAAATGAAAAATATTATGTTGAGGTTTCCTTTGTTTCATAAATGGTTTCATAATCTGTATGGCATTTTGCAACATAATACTTTTCATTTAACAATGTTTGTCAGAAACTGCTCTCCAAATCAGTTCAAAGTAATCCATCTCATTTTTTAAACTACTGAAGAGTATTCCATTATATACTGACAGCATAATTTACTTGGATCTCCTTCTTTGTGTGGGCATTTAAGATGTTTCTAAATTTTTGTTATTAACAAATAATGTTTGATGACTACTCTTAGACAGGTGTCCTTGTGCACATGTGCAAATCCTGCTTCAGGTTACGTCACACACCTGGAAGTGGGACTGATCTCCAGTAGGACTGCATATTTAAAATTTCCTCAGATATTGACACCTTGCTCTTCAAAGTGAATGGACAACTTTACAAAAGCACTTAACTTCCCACTAGTTCCTGTGTTATCAAATGTTTAGGTTCTTGCCAATTCCATAGGTAAAAACCCAAAATTAGTTTGTGTTTCTCATGTTACTGGTGAAGCCGAGCTCCTTTGAGAAAAGGCCATTCCCGTTTTTGACTTGTGAGTTGTTTTCATATTTGTTGATCCATTGGGTTGAACTTTTCTTTTACTGATATTTTGGATTTTGTATTATATTAAAATACTAAGCTTCAGTCTGATTTATATAATGAAAATGTTTTTCCTGTGTGTCCCCACTGCACTTTAACTTTGCTATTGGTGTGTTTTGTTATGGTTTGAAATCCCCTCCCCCCGCTTAGAAATGTGTTTCTCTCAAATGCCTTCAAATGCAGCAGTTTAATGTTGAATATGGCATTGGTAGTTATGTTCCATTTTTGGTTCATGATCAAACGCCAAAGGTTCATCTTTATTATTACTTTTCTCCAAGAACAGCTTTTAATTTACTGATAAGGCCTTATCTTATATTTATTTTCTATAACTTACTATCTCTCTCAAAATGATTTTTTTTTCTTTCTACAGACTTTCTTTGGGTTTATTTTGCCTCCCTCCCCTATTTTATAAACGCATCTTAACTCAAATTCATGTTTTAATTTCTTCCAAGTGCCAGACACAAGCAATTAAGAACAAGTGAAAATCTTTGCACTCTTTGGAATTTAAGAATTTGATTTCTCCAAAAATTCTGTCCTTTGCAGTTCCTGTGTTGTATTCAAGGCCACAGAAATGGAGAGTATGGCTGGAGCCGCACGCCAGGACACTCACCCTCCCCAGATCCTTTTCTCTGTCTTTTCTGCTCTTCTCTTGCAGACATTTTTTTCTCTTTGCGCCTCTGTCGGAGTGCTGTTTTAGGGTCAGTAATCCAGGCTTGATAAACAAACTGAAGGGAAAAAGTTCAGGCTTTTTAATAATTTAATTAAAATAAAAGAGACCAACACCAAGCTTCCTGACTCTTGAAAACATTTTATTTTCTCTGAAAACAAACTAAATACCATCTCCAATAGCCTTTCTTCGCCCACCCCCTCATATGCTGAGCTGACCTTGCTATTTTCATTATCATGAAATAATAGATGGAAACAGATTTGTAGGAATGTATTTCATCTAGTGTCACAGACAATCATGAGAAACTTTGGGTATATACAAACCAGCATTTCCCCCCAGCTCCCCATGTACTACCATGATTTGTGATACTTAACTATTGATCTTTCCCATCACACACAATGGAATAAACTGGAGGCCTCACTAAGTATCAATAGAGTAATGTTCTCCCATCATAAATAAACTGAGCAAAAAACAAAATAGCATCTTTTACTGGCTTACGTTGGGAAACAGTTCTGCACATTTAATACCTTCCCTTATGAACAACAGCTATTACCAGCAACTTGAGAAAGGGCTTTGCAAATTGATTAGTATTTGGAGAGGAAAAATACTGTCATATTAAGATTAAGAAGTTATTGCAGATGGTATGGCAGGAAAACTTGAGCTTTTGGTTGCCTTTTGTCATTTTATTCAAGAGCTGAAAATAGTTGCAATATAGTGTATTATTATAACCGATAACCACGACAGACCCATGATGAACAGCCCGCCCACTGAGAGTCATGCAGAAGGAATAAGAAGGAAGCCTTGATATTACAAAGTCAGCCACCTAGAACCACGAAGCCAAGCAGGCATGCGCCCCATGCACCCACAGACACACCTAGGTCTCAGGGAAGCTGGGTTTTCTGTTCTCATTAGAGAGTTAAAGGAATATTTTGCAGGGTCGCTTGCAGACCCAGGCACTTTCAATTTATTGTATGTAATGTTCAGGTTTCTGGGATCTTTGAAGAGCACTGTTTAAGGAAACCATGGGCACTGCATTTAAAAGATATCTGTAGTACTATCAGCAATAAAAGTATATTTAAAAAATTTAAGAGGGATTCAATGTTTCCACATATGGAAATGTAAAGGTCATAGGTTATTAAGAAAGAACATTACTTCTTACCGGTAGAAATCTGAATCTTAAGGGCAATTAATGTAAGTATATTATTATTTTCTATTTCTGAATAAAAAACCCAGGAGGCAAAAAATAGATTCTATCTTATGCCCCAAATAATTTTAAAAATGAGATAAACTGAAATTTGAATAAGAAAAATCAAATAAAGGAATTTATGGTGGATGTTTATTGAGCATTTTAATTGGGAAGTCTAGCAAGAATATCTCATTAATAAGCAAACTTGCTTCTGCAAAACACTGATTTTTTTTTAAAAAAGTCTATTCTGCTAAATGTAAATAAAATTTAAAGCTTAAGAGCAAAATATGGTGACATTTTATTTTAAAAAAGTTATTAGAATCCTCTTTCTAGAGAATGCAAGAATCCCAAAAATAAAAATAAAAAAATTCAGGATCGGCAAATATAATAAGTTCACAACTGAATACATTTTTCTCCTGAAGAAAATGAAACCTTTGGGCTGGAGGGTGAGAAGAAGAGGAGGTGCTTCGATTAGACTGCAGAGGTCTTAGAGAAATGCTGAGGACCATTGAAATCTGACTGTAATTAAAGGGAACTCCTGGTTCTACATATGACACCTAACTGATTAAGTCTATTGTAATATTGTAATAATTTCTTATTGTAATAAGAATTTAGATAATGCAAATAAGAGGGGAGAAGGGAGTGGGAAAGAATCACATGACACTCCTTATTTGTAGGTAAATTCTCTTAATGCTGATATTTAGAAATACAAACATTTTAGAGTTCCAGGAACATCTGACAGAGGGGCAGTTTCACTTAAGTCCAACTGTGTTAGGAAAACGTTGATAATGAAGGTGGAGGAGGAAACATTGCATTTCTTACTGAGTCAAGAAATGGAACTTTCTTACTGAAACTTTCCAATTCTTATTTGGGGATGTAGCTACCATCCATTTGATGGGTCTCCCTAGGGAGTCAGACCTGAGAACCACTCACCGTAAGTAGAAAATGCATCAAAATGTCTTTATTGACCTCTGGCTTCTCCAAACTGCACTACCACTGGATTCCCAACTTTGTCTTACATTTTTTTCTTAAGTTTTTATCGTTTATTATTAAAGAAAGTGGAATACATTTTACAGAACACTTATTACATAAAAAAGAATTTAATCTTTTAAACAAGAGAGAACTTCATTGACATAAAAGATCCTTAACTGAAACTGGTTAAATTTCATAAACTGCCCTTTAATTCAGGTGGTCCAGGGCTTTCTTTATGTTGTCTGTAAGAAGAGATTTTTAAAATAATAAGATTTTTTAAAAAAAATAGTAAGATAGTTACATTGTAATCTTTCACAGAAATTCTCTTACATGGACGGAGAGACTCATAGAAGAGAGAAGAAAGAATCCTAGGGAAGTGGCAACGGTGAATATTAAACTAATATGCAGGGTCCTAGAGTAGATCCTGCTACTCAAGGTGGTCCAGCTGCTTGTACTTCACCCAGGAGTTTGAGAGAAATACGGAATTTCAGATCCCATCCAGGACCTGCTGAATTTAAATAACCTGCATTTAAATAAGATTCTCAAGTAAACTGAGAAATACTGGTCTTGGTCATTATCCAAACCATTTACTCAACACTGAGAAGCATAAAGACCTAAGCGTTTTAGTGCTTGCCTCAGAGTAAGTCAGGAGAAAGAGTAACTCACTGCCTATGATTTTCAGTAATGAAGGGACGACAACACAGGTAGCCGGATATGAACAGTTATTCAGCTCAGTACCTGGGAAGGAGCAGCTGCACAGACTGCACACAGCAGCACCGTCCAGGGAGGAGGTGTGCTGAGTTCCCAATGAGAAATGGAAAATAACATCCAATTTAGGAAGATGGAGAATTGACAGGAAACCAGAAAGGAGGTGGAGCAAACTGAATCTTTTATTGGCTTATTTGTAATTTAACCAGCTTTCTGAGAAAAATTTTACTTTTCACACATCGTAACTGATGCATGCAACCAGATATGACCCTTTTCAAGTGAGATGTGACTTAGACAAAACTACAAAAAGGACAGAAATAGATGTACATCTGCATTTTCTCTTCCTATTTTTCGATAGGCTCTGCTGTCAATGGAAAAACGAGAATCAAATAACATGAAATTTGGCTTCTCAGAACCTTTTGTGGAAAACTTTGTCTAGCATTTTAAATTCTTAGAATTCTTTCATTGCTCTATCTATAGAACAGGGAAAATGCAGATGTAGCAACAAGGGTCTGCTTGTCTAAAGATCTACAGAGCAGAGGGTCACACACCACACACCAGTAAAACATCAAATACCTTTGCAGCTCTGATTAAATATTGAAGAATAGTTTTGGGAAGTTTAATGACAGACTTTGGCAAGGCTAAAATGGCTGATGCAAACTTCCCAATAGCTCTCTACAAAGAAGGACAAAGCAAGAGTAATTAGTAGAAAAAAAAACAAAAACTAGTAATTTAATATACGATGTCAGCTTGAGTTTGTCTCCACAATCACATTAACTAGGTTCAAATGTGCCAGTCATTAAAGCTAGAATAAAAGTGTGCTTATGTTAGAAAGAAGGAAGATAGTCAAACGTTGCACATAATCCATGAAAATAGTGAAGACGACCACGGTCTCTCCTTTGCTGCATGATGAGTTAGAACTAGAGTCATTAGAACAAAAATAAGCAAGTCAAGTCGTTAGTATTTGACAAGCCAGCTGCACACATGCACACAGACACGGTCATCTGGAAACACACTATGTTAGCATTGGGGCCAGTGAGAAAGCATCAGAGCAAGGTGTCTCTGTGAATAATTTAATTCTTCGGTGTCACTGGGAAAACTGGTGGATGTAACCTGCCAGCATGAGAAGATCAGACTAGCACACTGACAATAGCCTCTTCAAGGACACAACATGTAGTTCCAGGTGCTTGTAGTACAACCAATGAAAACTAACTCCTAATACGTGGCTCTTTCCTAAAATCTATATACATATAAATATATATCAAGCTTTCATTCCATGTGTAACTCTTCTGACAAATCATCATGTTTAGGTAGCACTGATCATACATTCACTGGGTACACTAAACTTAGGCTAGTGAGCTATACAACTGAGAATGGTGCAGCAAGTTCTGGGGAGAAAAAGGCAGTTAAGTTGGAAAAAATCAGAGCTGTGCTAGACACTTTTATTGTTTCAATAACTTCTCAAATCTTTAGCAGTATAAATAAAACTGACTTTCAAAACAAAGCAATGTTTAAATGACCATTTGTTTTCAAACAAAGCATAATCAACTATTCTGCATATTGAAATATAAGTCCACTCAAGTAATCCAAAGCAAGGACAGAGAAGTCTTCTTCACCTCCTACTTGCGACAGAAAAAATAACGTTTACCTAGGGGAGTTTAATGCTTTTGTTGGTAACATCAGAAACATTTTGGATACAAGTGAACGAAGACCCGACTGGAACAGTGCTCTTGGGTAGTAGAAACTATGGCAATGCTGAGAGCAAGCAGCATTAGTTTAATGAGGAATAAACAATTTCAGATGTAGATCAGAAGCTTCTAGGGGCTCTAACACATATGAACATGGCAGAAGTCTAGGCTTTTAAGCATGATCTGTCAAAAAAAATCCCAAAACTCAATTAGCAAAGAACGTGATTTCCCAAATCCCATCATTACCTGGAAAGCTGACTTTCTTGGAGGTTCTTCGTCTTCCTTTTTTAATTCTTCCTCTTCCTCCTCTTCACTATCCGTTTCAAACAAATAGTAGTCTCCACTCCTGACCACTAAGCAAAACAAAATATTTACTTACTTCTTGAAAGAGATAAAAGATAATCAGGGGATTATTAATGAAATGCCCCCCAAATATACAATGAATTGCCCATAAAAGGACCACAGCAAGAGACATTGATAGAGAGGGAAAAAACAAGAGATGAAGAGGATTCATTCTGGGCTGTGCTATGTGTTGTTGGCATGACTGGGTCTACAGAGCATGAAGGCCTTGTCTGTGCCATGTAAGAGAAGTGGCCACTACTGGGTTGATCTGGTATTTTCTTCCTTCGTCGTTGTAAATGTTATACAGATGTATCAGATCAACTCTGCAGTAACCAGTTTTGTTACCAAGATGACCAAAATAACTGAAAACTATTTCACAATTCAGCAATTCTGGTCCTTTAGACAAGGCTGAAGTAAAGTGGAAGGCTTGGTGTTGTCTAAATGGGTCCAAACTGTTGTAGAAAACCCATCAGGAAGATTCAGGACCACGAATCCATGTCACCAATCTTCTACTTCACTTTATACTGTGCAGACATGACTTCCCCACACGTCACACAAGGGACACAAAATATGGCAAGACATTTGAAAGAGGTTATTTTTAAAAAAAATAACACATTGCCATGAGGAAGAAATGGGTGGGCAACATTAAAAAAAACACAACCACAATAATGCCGCCACCACCACCACCACCACCACTGTGACTGTTTCTACACGGAGCATGGGACAGACTGAGGCACGGCAGACATGGTCCGTACAGTTTAGTGCTGTTAGACTTCTGGTCAACCAGGAACTCCCCAGTCACTTACTAAAATCTGAGGAGACCTGTACTGAGCATAAGACACCAAGCACAAACAGTATAGATCATCCTTGCCTTGCTTAATACTTTCCCTGCAAGAACATATTGCTGTGCTTAGAGTTAGGATTAGAGAGAGCTAAAATGTTCAGAGATTTATAGGAATTTGAAGATCACATTTTTTTTATCAGTTTGATCATTATTTTAAATTTATCAGAGAAAAGAGACCCAGCATATACATTTCTGATGCTACAAGAACTGTACCATCCTTGCAGGAAAACATTAATACTTTTAAGTTATGTTCAAGTCTTCAAATGCTGAGTTTTCTTTTGGATAACATAACATGTTGTGCCCAGTTATATTTTGGACTTAAACATTGCAAGGTAATGGAAAACCTTGGCTCGTTTAAAATTAGTTGCTTGAATATCACTAACATGGTCAAAAAATAAATAATTTTGCCCATGATTTCAAACGTATCTGAGGCCTCCATCCATGAAGACGCAGAGGGAATGAATTGGGCCTTATATCCTTGAACAGAAGCACTGTGATTTGTTATTTTTATTTTGAAGAAATAACCAGGCCCAGAGTACTGGGTCCAGGCCTGAGGAAATAAATGCAATATAACATAAGGTAAGAGTAAGCAAGAACAAACCAAAGTTACAGCATTACATTTGACAGTGAGAAGACCATTAAAGTAATGCCTTAGTGTAAGCTCAGAGATTTGCAGGAAAGTTACATGGACTGTACGTCACATGGTCATCTGGTAAAAACAGAGTAACAGATTGAGCATTTTACCCTCATTATAGTCTTTAAAATCAACAGTAGCTTAAATTGTATTCAATCATACCTTCTATAACTTTTATCCATGAGGACACTGTGAGACCAAGCAGTTTTCACCCCAGGTAGCCACAGCATTAATTTTGTAATTTGAAAAACCACCAATTTGTATGTGAGCAGTAGAATAAACATATTACGAAAAGAAAAGTGTTAAATATTTTCTATTCTTTACAAAATTGTTATTGTCATAAAACTAGGAAAATAGCAGAGAATATTTTCTTCAGTGCTATCTGCTAATAATGAGTAGAGCTCTTACATATGCCTTTGTTAGTGCAGATAGAGATTCTGCTCCAGCCTGTGCCTATATATGTATTATGGATGCCAATGTTATTACTGAACAACTAAGCATGAAAATAAATTTTAAAATCCAACCACCCCCGCAAATGGGCCCTTTATTTCAGATATTTAAATATAAAGTGTGACTTGGCATTGATTTAGACAGAATTAAAGTGACAAGAAGACACATTGCACTGAAATGGAAGGTATCATTGAACAGCAATGATGCAATCGCATGTGTGCACATAGGTACGGAAGTGGGAGATTTGTCACCTGCAGTCTACGTTAACATCTCAAATGCTTACCAATAATACGAACAGCACAGCTACATTATTATACTGCCAATGGATTTACACAAGGGTATTCCAACTACACTTATTTTTATGCTTGACACCACTAAGAAATATCTACTTGGAAGCCCAGTGACTTTTAGAGAAATAGAGCTTTCAATAAAGTGCTTCCAGATCTGAATATAAATTTTGGAGCATGTCGTAGTCTATGAAGTAAATCACATGTTCATTCCTTTCCTTTCCTCAAAAGCTTGTAAAGAAAATATATTTTGTAGAAAAAAACATTTAACACCATGCTCAGAATATGATTCCAACCTATGAATAGCACACATTCATGCATTATTGCATCATAAGGTATTGTAACGAGGCACATTTAGTTTAATATCAGTCTTTAAGAACTTGATATAATGAGGGTGAAATGAATCAGAAAATCTAAAGACAAAACCCTTCATAGGAAGTTCTTCAAATTATTCCCAACTTGTAAGATCATTGTCAAAGACCATATCCAAATCCTTCCAAAATGCAACATTTAGATGAGAAACGAAACACAACCACAATGATTGCAATGGGAATTTACCCCAGCTGAAAAAACAAAACATTTAGTATGACACAATTTTGAAATGGATAGGTCTCTTTAAACTCGCAAAGAACCCTTTAAAAACAGAAAGATAGGCACAGTTTACTTGTGACTTGATAGAAATGGGCACACAGTGCAATGCATTGTTAGATTATCAGCTGACTAACCTGTCAATGAGCAGTAAGTTAGAGTCACAGAGAATTTTACCTTGAATTTTGCCTTTTGACTTGGGCAGCAAATAAAATAAAACTCTTTACAACAGATGGAGTTTTTTTCTGCCACAATGCTAAAATTCAATATTTGGGATTAAATTTATTTACATCCACACATACTGAGCAAATTTTGAATATTGCTTTATTAAAGTGGTTTACCGATTAAAAAAATATTTCTAGAATCAGAGAAGCTAATACCAGTGTCTTAGGTGACACTAAGAATTAAATATGGGAAAAGATTCTGATCAATTTGATTTTCTACTGATTTCTACCCCACTCGTAGAGTCCCTCCAATCATCATATGATGTAAAGAGCCTTGATGATATTCCTTGTCTGATTATATTAGCTACAGTTATTAAAACACAGAAAAATACATAAAAGACTGAGTATATAATAAGTAATTTCCAAAATAATTAGTAATTACTTAATATTCTATTATATTTAAGGGGGGCTGTATTCAAAGGGATCATTCCATTAAAATACCATTGGCCAATACTGGGTGATAGATAATTCTTTTGCCAAGCAGAACAAACATAGCCACAGAGTACCATAATTCCTCATTATTTTTTTATGCTCAGGAGGGAAAAGCACTAATTCCATGTGGCTATCAAGTACTGCTTTTCAAAACTGTTTTCTGACTGCTCTTAACTGGTCCTGGCTGAGCTGCAGGTGTTCTGAGGCCACATGCTGGGAGCCTTTTTAAAACCAGGGAGGAGGCAGAACTAAAAAGCAAATTCATTTTAAGTTGTTCTCATTTTTATATTTAATAAAGTGTAAAAACTCCTCACCTGCAAATAAACTCTAAGCTCTGGGAATGAGGGCAGAGGAGGCTCATTGGCATCCACGCCTAGTGTCTTACAAGAGGGTCGCAAACACTGTGGACATGATGATTATCCTTAAATAATGGTCCCAGGAGGCACAGAAACTTACTTTTATTAAGGTTTTAAGCCATAAAACAAATACACATCAGCAGGCCTCTGGACTTCAGAAGTGGATAATATAGCAGTCAATGATTCTTTCCTTTCGGAGCCCATAAATGGTGATCAAGCTTGGCTTTCTTCAGCCAGCATGTAATCACTAATTTCCCTGGAAGATTCTTTACACAGGCTCAGAGAACCACGCATATCTCAATTTTCCTATACTCTGACCCCTTATCAAGTCACAAGGATCAAACCATGCATTAAAACACACAGGCCACGGGGACGCCTGAATTCTGGTCAAGGATATAAGGGTTAGAACTGACGAAATTGTAAGAGGATCGAGAAAACCTACTGGAAGCATGATCAACCCAAGGCCGCCACCACTGCTTTTTTTTGCCCTTGGCTTTCTGTTTGTCTGCTTCTCCTAAAATAAAATATGTCCAAATATTAATTCTTACAAAGTGAGAAAACAAATTTTGAAAAACCACGCTTTAACAACTCAATTGTCAAAATCTAGATAAGTTGCAAAAGTACATCAGAGGTCAGGAAAAGGAACTATATGGAATCTGAAAAATTTACATGTATTAGCAATTGATTTCACAAGGTAAATACTGTATTCTAGTCACATTATGCCACATTTCTATTTTCTTTTTAGTAACAGGAAAAAATATTTAAAAAGGTATTCTCTGTCAAAAATGCATTTCACACTAAATTTTCTTTTGAATCAACAGAAAAAGCATCACCCAAAATTTATAACACAATTCAGTGGCAAATAATTTGTTAAAACCATATGTTCCTATAGCCAGACATTTTTCTTGTGATTATTTGAATATATGGTTGAAAAAAATGTGTTTACTGATGATTGATAGATACTATCATGCATTATTTCTTCATTCCTGCTAAGTAAAAAAGCATACAAACATTTATAAGAAGACCTTTTCAACTTTGCTGGGATTATACCCAGCTATCATTAGAGATCATGAATACATTTAAATATAAATATCATTAAATGATACTTTAACTACCATTATTTAGACACCACATAAAATATGCATATATACTTAGTTTTCATATAATACTCATAGAAATCAAAGATTACAGTAGATTGCATATCTGAAATATCTTCCATAAAGGAATAAATTAAGCAAATTTATGCCCACTTCCTTTGGAAACACATCTGTGAGACAGAAGGCAGGTTACATATTTATTTAAGTTGTTTTGCTGAAGAGAAGATCCTTATAAAGTCATGGATTCATTAAATGTGTACTTCATGAAACAAATAAAGTTATCCCATTCACAACAGAATGTAAAACTTGTCAAGTTAAAGAAATACATTGATAATATTGGCAAAATGAAAACTAACATTATTTTACAGCCCTACCCAATATCATGCTATTATTCAATGTCAAGGTACTTGAGCAAGAGGGAAATGTCTCCACATACTTTCGTCATCCTCTTCAGAGAGTTTTTGGATGTCTTGGCCTTCCCCTGACTCCTGGGTCAAGCTCAGCATCCGCTCCTTACCCTTTTTGTATTTCTGTTGCCTGGCCTTAATGCGATCCATCCTGTAAGATGCAAGAGCAGCAGCAATGCCAAGAACATGTCCGCAGTTATCCTATTGTCATACTTTGGGTTTACATTTTTATGTACATAGCTAAAAGCATGAACAAAGTGGTCGATATTTTGGACTTGTGAATGGTTTCTTATTAGGAACAAGTATCTCTATTTTTTTATATATTTATGTTAATTTTTACTACACAGATATAAGCCTTAATAATATGACTGATAATAATTGTGCTAAAGTTTGATATGCAATACTTTATGTCTACTTATACCATGTACCATAGCAGTTTGAATGCAGCATATTATCCTATACTATATAATAAAAGCCTAATATGCTAAGTGTTTGACTGTTCGACCGTTTGACCAGTCGCTATGACACGCACTGACCACCAGGGGGCAGATACTCTGACCAGTTGGTTAGCTTGCTGCTGGGGTCTGGCCGAGCGGGACTGGGTGAGAAGGGCCAGACACCCCCTGGAGCTCTCCCATGGTCCCTCCCTGACCCTGATCATGCACCAGTGGGGTCCCTTGGCCTGAGCTATGGGGATTGGAACAAAACTGTCTCTCTGACATCCCCTGAGGGTCCCGAATTGTGAGAGGGTGCAGGCCAGGCTGAGGGACCACATCAGTGGTGCACAAATCCATGCAACAGGCCTCTAGTGAAATATGAAGTCCTTTATTCTCTCAGGTTCTGCATTTTAAAATAATATCTGTCTACTTTACATGGTTGTTGTGAACATCAAATGACAAAAATATGTGAATGTGAGAACTGTTGCAAATAGCAAGTTGCTCATAAAATGTTAGTGTTTTGTTAAATCATGTGCCTCTTCTCTATTTCAAATCTAATCTCTTATTGGTTCTGGACAAATGTATTACTGCATCTTTAATTATTGACTTAGTACCTTTATTTTGTCTGCTTATTTAGGAATTCTACTTAGAGAGTGCAATGTTGAACTCTATTTCCTAGATCTGCCTTCCTGAAACGTTTCATTGTTTAATTCACTTTCTTAAAATTCTGGATATATTGCACAAGAACTGGTTTAAGTAGCATTTCTGCTTTGTGCAGCTAAAACATTTTCAGTTTGTCTTTTGCAATGATCACTGCCTTCATTCTTTTTTATTCTGACCTTCTATCACTTAAGCAAATGAAAAAATTCAGTGAAGTGAATTACAGTAACAGGCCTCACTTATGGGAACACATTCTAAATGTGGGTCCAAATTTGTTATTTTTCTACACCTGATTTAGGTATTTAGAAACAACAATAGCAACAGTTACACTGTATCACACTATATAGCTCATATATGTGAGTGTAAAAATAACCACGCCATGGGGATAAGTGTAATTTGTATTAGCAAATATTTTTGCATGGGTAAAAATGACGTCAGAATGCAATGGATCAGTTTAAGCAAACTCAGGGAATTTTTCTTGTGTGCTGAACTCTAGGCCATCAGCTCTTAAGCCTGCCCTCCAAACACATGAAGGGCTACCAAACCTCAGAAGTTTCATTCATTGCTGGAAATTTCACTTGAAGAAAATTCCTTACAATGTGCTAAAAATAAACAAACAAACAAAACCCCTGGAATTCAAAATTCTCATATCTCTTGGGTGAAGTCAGTCCATTACTCGACTTCTCCAGGATGCTTTGTTGGAAAAGATCTTGAACTGAATATGCGAAAGGATGGGTTGCATTTCTAGTGCTGCCTCTAGTTAGTTGTAAATCTTTTAAAAAATCTATTTTATTGATTTTTTACAGATAGGAAGGGAGAGGGATAGAAAGTTAGAAACATCGATGAAAGAGAAACATCGATTAGCTGCCTCCTGTACACTCCCCACTGGGGTTGTGCCCACAACCAAGGTACATGCCCTTGACCGGAATCAAACCTGGGACCCTTGAGTCCGCAGGCTGACGCTCCATCCACTGAGCCAAACCGGTCAGAGCTTAGTTGTAAAATTTAAATGATCTAATACCATGGGTCATCAGTTTCTTCCCGAAGAGACTGGATTATATTATCTCTTAAGATCCTTCCAGAGCCAGAACTCTGCATTTATTCCCTTAACCCACAGATGTGATGATCATTTACTCCAGGTGTCTGGCACTGCGAAGGGTGCTGTCTCATTCATTATCTTGTTTAATCTTTCTAAAACCTCAGGGAGAATTGTCAGCCCTAATTTAAAGCAGAAAATTAAAATCCAGAGAATGTGAATGCCTACTCGCTCAAGTTATCAAAGTAAGCAACCGAACTAAGCCTTGACGTTGGCCTTACCCAAGCCGGCTCCCTTTCTACCACATTGTAGCCAACTTTCTTTTTAATGACTTCCATGTTCAGCAGCCTATCATGCATACCGGTAAATACCTGGGAAGTTGTGAATCGATTTTTCAGGGGGTTGAGGCTTCGAGAGACAGAGAGTTGAGAATGTCTGAATGGGATCACAGCAATCAAAACTAAAAGGAACAGAGGAGAGGAAAATAAAGCATCCTTACTGCCTCTTCAGCTGATCCATTGACTTTTTCTCTTCCTCAATTCTTGCTTTCACAGCCTTTACAATTGTGGCCTGGAAAAGTTCAGCCCCTCTAAAGGAAAATTGGAAACAGAACAAATTAGTATTTCTACTGTTGTTACTCACCTCCCACTAAAATAGCTATTAAGTGTTCAAAACATTTCTTGTTGGGCTGTGGACTGAAGTTTCCTGGCCCCTTCTGAGTGGGCAAACAACACAACCTCCCCCAGGAGGGCGTGGCTGCTCACAACCTTGAGAGATCAGTGAAACTAAAATGGTTTGGGTTTCTTAAAACATGAAAAGCCATGCGCCGCTTTAAACCTATTCCACAGAATGTTATGCCTAAGGTTACTCTCCTGACCTTATTCTAGTTGTCCCGCTAGGGAACATTTGCAAGAGTGAGTTCAGTTTTCTACTCAATACACAGGGGCAAGTGCAAAGTTGAATTGCAAGCCCCATTAATGAGGTTTCCAGTCTTTTGCCTCTTCGATTCTATTCTTTCTATTCTTCCCCTCCCTTCTGCTTTTTCTCACATTTCAAGCCAACTTCAGGGTCCCCATAGATCTCATCAACCTCTCCTAAGATCCTCAACTCTGTGCCATCATCACAGATCACAATCGCTTGGCAAATGACCATTCTGCAGAATCTCAAAGGTGTGCCAGCCCTGTGCTTGGACGGGCTATCATCAGAGGTGCAGAAATGCATGGCTGGCTGACGAGCCACTGCACCGCACTCTCTGAAAGCTTGTCTGCTCCTCTCCAGTGGCTATTTCACATTTCTTACCCTTTTCTCAAATCCTGAATTCTGCCAATGGCTCTTCACTCTGAGTAAACGGCCCAGCTTGCTACTTCCCAGGGAGAACGTTAGTCATAAGCAAGTATTTGCTTAGCTTCCCGCCACCTGTCCTGTGCATACCCTTTCTCGGTGACAGAGGAAGAGGTGACATTCTCCTGCCTAAGGCTGCCTGTGCTCAGGTCTCTTCCCCACCTGCAGCCTGAGGGACTCCATCCTTCCTTTTTCTCCTTCTTTTCTTGCATTTTCAACCTTTCCGCTGCCACTGAAACCTGCTCAAGTCTTAGAAAAAGACCCCATGTACCGACATTTTCCATGCACAGCCTTACATCACTGCCCCAGGATAGTTAAAGAGCTTGTATCACTGTCTCCAAGCCTTTACTTTTTAAAAAATGTGTTTACTGAGGTGACACTGATTAATAAAACTCTATAGGTTTGGGGTATACAATTCTATAATACATCATCTCTGTATTGTACTGTGTGTTCACCACCCCAAGTCAAGTCCCCTGCCTCCAAGGCTTTACTTTCAACCTTGTCCGGTTCTGATTCTCACCTGTCAAGGTCACTGATTATGCTGTTCAATTGGCTAGTGTCTGTGATATGGGTACAGCAGTCTAGGGGGTCACACACCTCGCCATCTTGATAGCATTCCTTTTAATACTTAGTCTTCTTCCTACTCTTTCCCCCTAAGCCTACAAGATCAGGGGCAAAAACTGGTAGAAGCGTGGAGTCTAAGAAGTCTGCCCTACCTCGATGCCAGGATCTGTGAAGCTTTTATATCCGCCACAACGTGTAGGAAATAGTAACTCATAAAAACTCTTCTCTGCAGCAGGAGGAAGGCAAAACATATACTGTCCCAGATTATCCCCGCTTCACCACTGGGTAGTTTACATGAGGAATCAGCATCAGCTGAGGCAAAAAATTAAAATAATTAAAATTAACATCCATTTTTTTGTTTTGTTATTTTATAAAACCTATGTGCGGTCAGGCTTGGGAAATCACATAGCCATGAAAGCAACATGCTGATCCATCAACTCACTTATGAGTTGATTTATTTACGAGCAAGGCCATGCACTTAAAATCCAGTATGAACATTGATCCATAAGGCTGACCGCAAAGCGAACTCTTGACAATGTAAAGCACAGGAAGGGCTCTTGGCTAAGGAAGGCTCCTGAGTGTTCCTTTCTTTTAGGGAGAGAGGGACTCCTTTCTCCTCCCCTCTCTCCCACCCCAACAAAGGCCATAAAGAAATAATGACTGCATGTCTCAATGCCAGAGGCAATGCTCTGGCACAAACTAAAACACCCTTTCTGGAAACGGGCTCGAGCCAGCAGTAAGCAGCACAGTGAGGCCTATTAGAAGAAAGGGTCTCAACATCACATCTGATCCTAAGTCAGAGCAAATCCCCTGTGACTCTTCATCCTCCACACAGTATAGCCTGGGTTAGCGGCTACAGTTGGGGGAGCGTCATGTTCAAGTTGCCCCCATTCTAGGCACCGGGGAGGACTGTGTGTGTGTGTGGTGTTGCCCTGGATTCTGATGCAAGAGGCAGAGAGATGAAAATGGGACTTCTGCCTCTGTCTTGGTGGGAGTGTAACTCCAGAAATTCTGCAGCTCTTCCCACTTGTTTCCTGAGTTTGAGGTTCTCTGAGCTTCCAGAGGAGAGAAGGACATGAAAGTCAGAATTACATTGATGCCTGAAGATTTTAACTGCACACAATCACAGTTCGAATGGGCCTCTGTAACTCTTCCTAATCATAATTCCAAAATGTTCAGGGAACTGCTACAGGCAACACCCAGCCTCCAGACCTGCCGGGAGTTAGGATGTTTGTAGACGACAATCCACGATGTCCAGAATAGGAGCATTTCCTTGTTACGGACAATAGAATCATAATGTAGTACAATCCTATAGCCTCCATGTACAGATCAAATTGAAATTGAAGTCCGTCTCTCTCTCTCTCTCTCTCTCTCTCTCTCTCTCTCTCTCTCTCTCTCTCTCTCAGCATGTTTTGGCTCAACGTTTAAACTATAACAATACAGCTATCCTCCCCTCTTCGTTCTTCCATTCCCAGATATGCTTCTCATACTTACGCATTTTATAGCCTTTGACTGTGCAGGCCAGGCTGAAAGCTTGGATCAACCAGCAACTATTTTTAACCAATTTTTCAATGTAGCCACATGCTCCTATCTGAAAAACAAATGGAAAAGGCAAATTCTGAAATTCTGCACCCAGAAAAAAAAGCTTGATGGCTTGTGATCCTAACATGTGCAAGAATTCACAAAGACTCAGTGCCAATGACTGTGGGAGGTCCTGACACGTAAAATCATAGTCATCACTGGGTGGTGCTATGAATGCTTCCGGAGCACCATCATTTCCCAGGGAAAATTAGACCCACGAGTAAAGGAAGCATCTTCAATGCGATGTTTGCTGCACTTGGATGCACCTCTCTTTTCAAAGAGGAAATCTTGGATTATCATAGAAACAAGCTGAACTCTGTGACAGTGAATGGGTAAGCAGTGAACTTTAGGACTTTGACTTAAGTCCAGTCATTTTCTGGCCTATCAGGCATATGGAACCTATGCTCTTTGCCAGGATATCATCCCTGACATAAGCTGCATGATACATGGTTCTTAGGATAGAAGCTGCCTTTTTTTTTTTTTTTTTTTTTTGCCAGTTCTCTGGGTAAAGGAATATGTTTTTTGCTGATTTGATTTTTTGTTTCATAACAATGCTTTCTTGTCATGTATTCAACATGAATTATTGTAAGCCAACACATAAAAGTGATGGCTGAATTATGCAGATTTCTTGGGGACATGTGAGATAGGAGAATTTAATTAGAATTTGCTCCCAAATCAGCAGTTACCCAGCATCAGTACATGCTTTCTGAATGCATATTTCAGCCCTGTGCAGCCATGCTTTTGTTCAGGTTTCCAAGGTGGGAATATTCTCCCTGCCTTGTCTACCTGGACACCCTTCATTCTCTCTTTCAAGTCTCTGAAAGGTTCAAATGGCATCACCTCTAAGAAGCCTGCTCCCAACTTATCTAGGCAATATATTAAGTACCCCTTTTTTGTTTTATTTTCCTGAACCCTTGTGATAATTAGCATCAAAAGATCTATAATTATAAGAAAGTCTATCTTTCCTTTCAGAATGTGAGTTCCTTGAGGATAAAATTCGACTGCTATATATTTCTAGCTCTTCGAGATATAAAACAGTGCCTAGTAAAAAAAAAAAACAGTGCACTTTAGGTTTACAGAATGAATGAATGAACTTTGTAGACAGATTTTCCAGGAATGGTTGTAGGGATCAGCTTCTAGTAATGGATCCTTCACCAGCAGATTAGTTTTAGAATGAAGTTGTGTTCTGTTGTCTCTCATACCCTCTTTTATAACTCCCAATGCTGCACCAAATGTACACAAATGCTGGTGCGGTAAAATTGATAAATAAAAGTCACTTTTAATGTCAACTAGAAAATCAACATTTCAATGGATTGCAGACAAAATAAATTATTCAAATACATATTCATGGTTACACAGACTTGACTTTCCAAGACCTCCAAACACAGCAATGGATGTGCCGTGGCCTCTTCCCTCCCTCCCCAAATCAAATGCTTTCAGAGTTTAAATTGCCTGCCTGGTGAGCTCATCTTTAAGTAGTTAGGAAGGGGAGAAGCAGGAAGTCATTACATCACTATTCTTCTAATGCATTATCAGGTATAGCCTGGGAGTAGCAGGTACTAGGATTAACTTTAAGTTAGGGCCAACTAGAGATGTATTAACTCCTTCAGTTCATGAAAGATTATTGTTTAATATCCTGAACTAACCAAGAACTTAACTGTGTCCTAAAAGATTTTATGTGACGCTGGGGTTACATCATGCTTTCAATAGTCTATTTCATTTCATTCCCCTCCCACACAATATCATAGAGAACTATGCTTTTGTATTTAATAATTCTATAACTCTAGATAAGGGAGTTGCTTTTAGCCAACATAATGTGACTTTAAAGGGTCATTTTGCACTATAGTAAGAATGATGATCCCTCAGAAGAGATGGGATTTTAATTAATAAAATATGTTTCAGAGTTTATTCCGACGAATACATATTCTCTCATCATGTGACCTGGAGATGGTGGAAAAAAGAAAAAAGATTCTGCTTAATATGGCAAAACAAAGAGCAATAAATGGTCATTTGAATTCTGAATTTGCAGCATCTCATTTGGGGCTTTTAAGAGAGCAGTGTGATGGACGATGGGTTTTTAATAACCACTGAATAGACTGTTTACTCTTACACTGAAACCACAAATGTGTTATACAGTGGGAGCCACTTACTGATAGTATGTTTTTCATCGTAATCACGAAGACGTTGTAAGCAATCAGCCAGTCCCAATAGCGCAGGATGCTCTTGATAGGTTTCAACAGCAAATCACCCCCGAAGAGCAGGAAATAGAAGCAGGCCACCAAGTAACCCATGCAAAAGATGCTGATCCTCGTGGTCCCAGTGATGAAGATGATTGTGAGGACGAACCAGAAGAGGTAGCTGAAGATGATCACTTTGGACATGTCTAAGTATGATCTGGAAAATAAAAGCAAACCATCAAAGGACAACAACAAATAAAAACATTAAGTTGGGAGATTCTACTTTAATGAGGGTAAAAACCATACTATATATTTATTATATATTTGATTCAGAGGTTCAGCTTTAGCTACTGAAACCCCCTGTCCCATGCTTATTAGTTTTATGTGTACAAGCACCTCTCAGTGTCCCAAGAATGGCAGAGAGAGAGAGAGAGAGAGAGAGAGAGAGAGAGAAGGAAGTAGGGGTATCCACTTGAATTGAAAGGCACAGGCACGGACCTAAGTGGCACTGACACCATGCAGGTGTCGTTACCTGCAGTGAATGAAATCTGGGACTGGGTTATATTGGCTGAAGGAGGCCGCATCAAGGCTCATGCAAATCTCTACATTGTCCCCCGCCATGATCCGCACTGCAGCCTTATTTTCATCCTCAAAAATCTGCCATTGTAAGGAGGCACACAGAAGCAGCATGAAGTCATCTGGCAAGACAGAGGTCAGATCATTAAACCTGGTTTTACAGATGCAGGTAACAGTCCCTCTACAGCATGAGCTGCTCCTTAACTCTCAAGGCAGTTGTGTTCCTAAACTGGATTCCAACAATGGGGCCAAATCCCACCTTCCTTCCCACGGGGATTGCGAGAGGAACCACAGACATTCCAGGGGCATGAAGTGGGAGAGTCCTAGGATTGTGTCTGCATGTTGGTGAGTGAAAAGTGTCAGATGCCAATTACTGGCCTTCAAGACTCTCTATTTGCGCCTATCTCCCACCCGTTTGAGGAGCCACTTGAGCATTTTCCCCATCTTAACTTTTTTACATGTGGTAGAAGCAGACATTTCTGATTTTCTCTATCTTTTCCATTCCCCGTTACATTTGTGATCAAAGACTCTCCCCAGAGCGCATATGGTAGTGAAGGCTGGGTGACTGCAGTTGACAATTATGGGTCCATTCCTGAGAGTGGAGACATCTGATGGACAGTCCTGGTGGCCAACAGCCCAGAACAGGCCCTCACTCCAGTCGGGCAGGCAGCCTCCAGACTAAGTTGCCTTGCTCTTTAAATTAAATCTGCATGTGTTTAGGCAGCTGAGTTTGGTTTTCCACTGGATCCAGCAAACCCTGGGTGGGAGTGGATAACCTTGACCTTTGGATTATCAGTCTGCCCTTGAAAGGACTTGGAGCTGGGGCCCAGCTCAGGAGCCTGGCAATCTGAGTAGCACCTTCCTGGCTAGCACAGTCCTATCTTCAGATTTGGTTTGTGGTGGCAGTGAGAAAAACAGATTCACAAAATACAAGGCCACCCTCTTCATTCTACCTTCTAGAAGGTGGGTGTACAGGGGCATGTGTTGAGGGACAGAGTATGTGTGTTGGGAGATAAGTTATGAAAGTGAATATGGTATTTCAATGTTTATTTATTAATTTTGCAAATGTTTAATAGGGCAAGTAGAAGCCATTAACGACCTGTGATATTAATGCATCAAGACAAGCCTTTTACATGATTATAAAGAGCAGTGGAAGAAGCAAGGGCACTAATGCCTAATGCATGAAGATGGATTAGCAAATATAAAACCAAATACCAGTGCTCTGTGCGCCCAAGGCTGCAACACTTACAGACGAGAAACACAGGGTTGGGCCGCACAATGAAGTCTGGGAAGTACAGCCACTTGATGATGTTGTCATTGAAGTTGGCACCCTTGAATCTCCATGGGTAATCTGCAGGGAGGGAGGTGGTGAGGAGCAAAATCAGTAAGCTTCTTTGCTGCCCTTTGCCCACTGTGCCCACCGTAAGGGCATAAGAGCAGCTGCTCCTGGGCGGCCACGTACCTCTGCAGGGCGCAGGGGGGATGCCGATGCAGATGAAGTACTGGAACGTGATGATGCATGCCAGGAAGCAGCAGTACTTGGGCCAGATCTCCGCGATGGCTTTTCTTCTGCGTCGATACAAAACAGCGATCAGCCAGCAGGCGTGAATCATGGCATAGAAATCCATTCGCTGACCAATTACGTTGACTGACAGAAGGAAACAGGTCTGCATAAGGAAAAAAGAGACGAAAAAAATTTGGTTTAGGAGAAGGGAAGTGGTGTCAGCTGTCAGCCCTTTGCAGGGGCAGAGACCTGCCTTCCAGAGGTAGGTTTCTCTGCACATGTTCACCAGGTCTTGTCTTGTTGCGTCTTTAAGGGTAAAGAGGGGGATACTGTACAGATTAGACACAGGTACTGTACAGATTACTTCTGAGGGGAACACTGAGTGCTTCACTATTGACAGGAACCACTTCCACCATGAAGAGAACTACAGCTATGATCTCTTCATGAAAGTCACTGTTTCAAATTCATTCTACTGAGGAACAGGTGCTACCACAGCCATTTCAGGTCAAATGGTTCATTTTGGCTAAGGTTACATTTCCAAATGCAGGAAACAGAAGAAAAAACTATAACATTTTCGGTTTATAAGGAACCAGTTACAATGACAAGTGACAGGCATCATGGGCTGTAGGATGACAGAGATCCAGGGAGACAGAGTTCACTGGTGCCGGGGGCCATTGGCACGTGGTGTTGGAAAACTTTCAGCCAGGCCAGGTGAGCCCTTCAGTAGCATCTCCTCCTGCTGATCCCGAGGATCAGTAGTCATGGCCTGGAGGTGCAGGACGAAACTCCAGTGGCTAACTGGCCAAAGCAGCTATTAGAACTGCCACAGAAAATAGAAAACACACCCACAAGGAAACTCACCTCCAGACCAAACTTGTAGAAGAAGTAATTTATGAAATATTTGGCACAATTAATAATTCCATCATCCAGATGGTGTCTTGTAATGTCATGAAAGATGGTTTTAGATACAGGGGCCGTGAGGTTGTTTCGCCCCCGGTAGTACTCCTGATGGCGGTAAACTGTGACCTCAAAGGCCAGAATGGCCAGCATCAGCAGATTATTCTACAAAGCAAGAAAACACAGCTGTGGGAAGCCAAGTGCTTTGTTACTTGGTAATTTTAAACAATCCTCATAATAAATAATTTGATTCAGTTTTTGATGTTTATTAGTATAACGCTTTATAAAATCCCATCTCTATAATAACTAGTCTTGAATTCAAAGTTCATTTTCTCTACTTTCTGGTAACGAGGTGGAGTTATCTCCATTATGCAAATCAGGTTAATTTACATTATAATACAATCTAGACCCTCTAGACAAAAGCCTGTTCCTGGAAAAGCACAAACCTGTACCAGGAAGCACTGTCCAATTATCTTGGGAGAGTGGTCACCTTTATTGGCACCTGGAAGTGCCACACACTTCTACAATGTTCTATAAGGACATCCTGGGAGACACACTGAGCTGGAGGAGTGGGATAAGCATTAGAGGGGAAGTTTTTTAACATATCTGAAATCTGGCTAGAGAGAACAATATTGAGAAACATAAGGATAAAATGGTAACAATAATAATAGTGATGATGATAATAATAATAAAATAGTTCACATTCATGGAACTATATGTGCCAGATACTATTCTAATCACTCCTTTCAAATATCAGTTTGTTTTACCCATAAAACAGCTCTTTATGGTAGATATCATCTGCATATTACATGACAGAAATGGTCAATACTATGTATAAACATTACAAATGTTATCTGCCATATGATATCTGCCAGAGTCAAAGAGAAATGGGATCCTTGGTATATTTTAAAATTCCAGGTGCTGCATATAAATGTTTCATTTTTAAGTACCTTCTCAGCGTAATATTACGAAGATTACTCAGATTGTCCATCAAAGTAAAATGTGAAAGATAAGAAGTATATTACTTTCATTACATTTCTTACAACTGCTTGCAAAGTTCCTTTTTCAAAAATATGCTCTTTATTTGATTACCTCTAAATGTAATATATACCCTTTATTAAAAACTTTAGAGAAACAGAATTTAGACAGCAAAAAATTCTTGTAATGCTATACCTACTTTTCAGAAGTAATCATTGCTGACAACCTGCTATATTTAACTCATCTTTTTCTTTATATCTAAAAGAGATTATACTATGTACAGTGCTCTAACATTTTTTAAAACTTAATTAATAGATTTTGGACATCTTTTTTTTACATAAATTTTATTGATTTTTTACAGAGAGGAAGGGAGAGGTATAGAGAGTTAGAAACATCGATCAGAGAGAAACATCAATCAGCTGCCTCCTGCACACCTCCTACTGGGGATGTGCCCACAACCAAGGTACATGCCCTTGACCGCAATTGAACCCGGGACCTTTCAGTCCACAGGCCGACGCTCTATCCACCAAGCCAAACCAGTTAGGGGAGGACATCTTTTAATGTCCGACATTATCAATCTCCCTCAGTCTCTTAGTAGTTCTTAGTAGTTCTATAATGTTCCAGTGACTATATATGTCACACTTCATTCAATTAACCACAAGGTACTTGATAAATTCCTTTTCAGCACAATACGATACTGATTTTAATATTGAGTCATTTGTCTAGAAGGTGACCCTAAGTGCCACCTAAGATGAAGTTCCTATCATTGTGATATTAGGGGATTCAAGGGCAAGGATTTCAAGAACATAACTACACAGAGGCACCAACTCAGCACAACGAAGCCTTTACCCTCAGGTAGACGAGCAATGGCGAAGACTTCCTCAGGCCCACCCACTCGGTTGGATCCACAGGAGCGTTGTAGAGTAGAGACTTGTTCAACTGGCTGAGGGGTATGTCTGTTTCATTCTCATTTGGCTGAAAAGAAGAGAAACAGAATTGGCTCCATAGATTAGGAGAGTTCAGGTTATTCCCCTTCAGTTTTGAGCATAACAACATGAGGGAAAGACCTATCTGAAAGGGAAATCTCATCAGGAACAGAGACTTGGCCCCAGCATTCTAAGCCAGAGGTATCCAACCTGCTGAGGTCATTGAACAGCCAGACAGAATGTGCTTGGGGATGTAGGTTCCCCAATATCCACCTCATTTCCCTAAAGGCCAAAAGGATTCCCCATCTTTGAGGCTCACCAAGGAACAGTTAACAGAAAAAGTCTCAGGCTTAATGGTTTGCAGCTGGTACAACATTTTGCAGACGATGATCACACATGTCCAGACAGTGCAGACACTGGAAGCCAGACGGCGTAGCTTGGTGTATGGCAGAGCAAAAGCCCAAGAAATCAAAAATACATAGTTGAACACAGACACCTGAAAACATAAAATCAGAAATGGGGACAAAAATACATAACATGGTATAACATCCACAAAACATGGCAATTTGATTTATTCAGTTCAGCTCAGTTCAGCAGAAAGTGATTGGGTTCTGAGCATGTGTAAGGCATTGTCCTAGATGCTAAGATATATGTCTTGTATGGCAGAAAGATATATAACCAGATGATGTCAATGTAACATAGCAGTAATAAACTGTAGAAGCAGGGTCCTGTGAGAATACCCAGAAGGGGTCCCTGGCCCCATCTGGAGCTCCAGGAAGCATTTCCTGGAAAGAATGATGCTGAGCTGATCCTTGAGGGGTGCATAAAGTCAGCCAGGCCAAGAAAGGTGAGGAGTACATTCGAGGTAACGGGTATGTGAGCAAAGGCAGGAAAGCATAAAGGAGGGTGGTGGCAATAAGTGACCATAAACAACTGGGACTTGAAAGCAGTGAACTGCAGTATGAGACTGGAGATGTGGCTGAGAGCTACGTTTTGACAGACTCTTTTGAGATGATGCTGTGGCCCATGAACCCCTTGGGTAGAAAATAGTGAGTCCAAAGGGCTCTATGCAGGGAAACCTTAAGAAAAGATTGGCATTTTATTTAGATACATGGAACTGAAGGACAGAGGTGCATCAATGGGGTTAGACCAGAGGAAAGGAAATCAGTCACATGCACTATGATAGGCCAGGAGAACAATGGCAAGGCTCCAAACTCGGACATGGAGCAGAGATAGGAAGGAAGCATAGACTTAAGATGGGAAGTGAAATAAGTGAGATTTAATGATTGATTGGCTTGGAGGTGGGGTACTGGTAGGTCAGGGAGAAAGTGTAAGGAATGCCTCCCAGTTTTCTGGCTTTATAGAGTAACATGCCACTACTGAGAGAGATCTGAAGTGAGGGGCAGGTGTACAGAGAAAAGGCAAGGCCCTGGCAGGGTAACTCAGCTGGTTAAAGCATCATCATTTGATCCTAAGTCAGGGGACATACAAGAGTCAGCCAATAAATACATAAATAAGTGAAACAACAAATCAATGTTTCTCTCTCTCTCTCTCTCTCCCCCCTTCCTCACTCTCTCTAAAAATCAATAAATATGTTTTTAAAAAGGGGTAAGACAATGACTTCAACTTGGCTTAAGACTGTATTTGTTGATTAGGGGAGATATGCACTCATGTCTAACAGTTCTCGATAGCTAATCATTCACTGAATGGTATAGAAGCCCTACCATCTTATTCAGCCATGGAAAATGCTTATTTATTCTGGGTACTATTAGAATAATATCTGAATATTATTAAAATAATTTCCTAGGAATATTTAATAGTACCAGGTAAAAATAACTGCCTGCAGCCAATTGACAAACTTGAACATGTAGTACAAGTGCGTAGTGTTATGGGCTATGAGATATGGTTCCTGTTTGGCTCACAAATCTAGACAGCAAGAAACACGGAGACTCCAGGGCAGTATTAAGTCTGCAGTTTGCAATGCACTATTCTACTTAGCTACTAGACACTGTCCAGAGCAAGGAACTGCTTAAAATTAAGTGCTGAAGTCTTAGGGTAGTAAGAGCTGCCTTACAGAGTTAGTTGAGGATGAAAGAAATACTGTATGTAGAAGTGCCCTGGAAATTTAAAGCATTCCCCACATAATAAATGTGAGTATTTAACAAAATATTTTGACTAGCTAGGTGATCCTCCTCCGCAGTTATCCATAAGTGGTTTGTTAAAAAGTAAGTCCTAGTAAGAATATGATAAAATTAAATCTCTTGCCCTAACCGATTTGGCTCAGTGGATAGAGCGTCGGCCTGCGGACTAAACGGTCCCAGGTTCCATTCTGGTCAAGGGCATGTACCTTGGTTGTGGGCACATCTCCAGCAGGGCGTGTGCAAGAGGCAGCTGATCGACATTTCCCTCTCATCAATGTTTCCAACTCTCTATCTCTCTCCCTTCCTCTCTATGAAAAATCAATAAAATATATTTAAAAAATTAAGTCTCTCTGTTATTTTTTATTATGTATTTAAGGCATTAAGTATAAAAATAGTACAATAAAATTTTAAAGGAAAAAGAGAAGAAAAAATATTATCTTTATTAAGTCCTAACTAGGTTCAAGGTAACATATCCTGTGTGGATCCCTGTCTTCAAGAAACACATGGGGTCACACAAGCGAGAACTGGATAAACAGCCTATGACAACATGACAGAGGAAGTGCCCTGCTGGGGTGAGCTGAGTTGTGTGGGTGCACACGGCTGACCATCTAGCCCAGTATTGGGGAAAATTTCCCAGTGGACCTGAGGTCAAACTGGAGTAAGCCCAGGAGAGGAATTGCTGGCCCAAGGCCTTACAGGCAAGAAAAAGCATGGGGTGGACATCTTCAGAGCAACACATGGTTTACCACCAGAGCAGTGTGAGCTGAGTCCATTGTAGAGGACTTTGAAATTTACCAGACAGATTGGGTGTCTAGGAAAGGAAATGGTGAAGTGGTGTAGGACCAGACCAATGTTATATCATGTTATTGGAGAATGACAGAGAGCTGTTGAAAGTTTTCAAGTAGAAGATTAAAAAGATTATTCTGACTGCCTGACAGAATACGTATTAGGAGGAAGGATTAGAGCAGAGGTGGGGATCTGTTAGAGCAATTGAAGAAGGGGACCGCCCTAACCGGTTTGGCTCAGTGGATAGAGCATCAGCCTGCAGACTGAAAGGTCCCAGGTTCGATTTCTGTCAAAGGCATGTACCTTGGTTGCAGGCACATCCCCAGTGGGGGGTGTGCAGGAGGCAGCTGATGAATGTTTCTCTCTCATCAATGTTTCTGGCTCTCTGTCCCTCTCCCTTCCTCTCTGTAAAAAATCAATAAAATATATTTTAAAAAAAAGAAAAAGAAAAAGGGAATCAATATAGACAGAGGCAATGAGCTCTGTATTAGAGATACTCAGTGAAGGTGTTTGGGGGACAGGCAAGAGTGAGGTCATGTTCATTTGCCACCTGGGGATATTAGAATGGAGTTCAAAGAGGGGACTGGTTACAGACACAGATTTACAACTCACTGCATGTACATGGCAGGTGAATCATAGGAGCTCATCCACAGAAAGCCTAGAACCAGAAAAGGGGTGTACAAATAGAATCTGAAGAACCCTAAGAGAGAGGCAGGAAGAGCCCCATAGCCATGGGGAGATTTTGGGGATGTGTGCTGATTTGGAAAGCAAGAGAAGAGACCGTTTCAAGTATGAGAAAATGATCATTAATATCCAGTGTCACAGAGAATCAAGTGAAATGAGGACTGAGCAAACTCTGTGAGGCGGGTGTTTTTCTTTTTCTCATTTTACATAGAGGAAAACTGGGGCTCGGATAAGTGGGACACTTGGTTCAATGCAAATGTGGTTGATGGTAGTCTCATCACTCTCTTGGTGACAGGGATCTCATGGAATGCACAGCGATAAAAGAAAGACAAGTAGCTGGAGCCCCACTAATGCCCAACAAGTCAGAATTCCTAGGGAAAGGACTGATAATCCTATAGAATAAATGTCCAGATGATTTTCATTATCAAATAATTTTGGACAGTAATTTTATTCCATAATGCCTTCCTAACAAAACACATTTACACAAGTTGTCATTCTATTTGAATATAAACTTATGAAGCTTGAAGCCACTGCCTTGAGAGAGGAGCCTCCAAGAACTGTGGCTCCTGGCCCTCTGCTTACCCATCCCTCCCTCAGAGAACCTACAACTTCAATGCAACCTTCTGCATATGATCTATCTCCCTCCCTGTGTGCCCAGAGCTTCTAGGGGATATCTGTAACCCAATAGTTAATATGACTTTGGTTTTATTTACCAGCCATTACCATTAGACTACAAGCTGACACCAGAAGTGTTTTTAATGCTTTTATACCAGCATCTAGCACAGTGTAGGTATTCAATTTATTGTAATACTATATAATAAAAAGATAATATGCAAATTGACCATCACTCCAACACACAAAGATGGCCACCCCCATGTGGATACAAGATGGCCACCACAAGATGGCCAGCAGGGGAGGGCAGTTTGGGGCAACCAGGCCTACAGGGGAGGTCAGTTAGGGGCAACCAGACCTGCTAGGGAGGGCAGTTGGGGATGACCAGGCCAGCAGGGGAGGGCAGTTAGGGGCAATTGGGCTGGCAGGGGAGGGCAGTTGTGGGTGATCAGGCTGTCAGGGGAGTAGTTAGCATCAATCAAGCTGGCAGGGGAGTGGTTAGGGGGTGATCAGGCTGGCAGACAGAAATGGTTAGGGGCAATCAGGTAGGCAGGCAGACAGGCAGTTGGGAGCCAGCAGTCCTGGATTTTGAGAGGGATGTCCAACTGGTGGGACTGGGCCTAAACAGGCAGTCAGACATCCCTTTAGGGGTCCCAGATTGGAGAGGGTGCAGGCTGAGCTGAGAGACACACGAATTTCATGCACCAGGACTCTAGTTTATTATAAGCATATAATAAAGGCTATATGCATGTTTAGTGAGAGTGAAAGTAATAATCAAAATAATATTGAAACATCATCTGACATTTAGGAAGAATCTCAAGTTTGCAAAGTTCTTTACTTCCTTCCTTCAGTCAGTAAACATTCATTGAGCTTCTATAATTGGCCAGACCCTCTGGGAGTTACAAAGGATACTAGAAGAAATATATGATCCTTTTCCTCAAAGAATAACTTGATCTCATAGAGCACTCTAGAAGCCTTAGAAATGAAAACACAGTTATGGATAAAAGGGGAAGAGAATGTTACATATATTTTAAAATTAGGTCATTCCAAAGTGGCATTGTTCCTCAGTAAGGTGTTTTGATATGAGACAGGTTTCTGTAACAAATTCTTTCTCAGAGTCCTCTCCTCCCTTGGATGCCCATAAGGATAACCTTGGAAAGGTTTAGTATTTGTGGTAGAATGACCATGAATTTTGTGAAAACAAGTTCCCTGATGAATGGCTTTCGCTGCGGATAGTTTGAATCCAAAGAATGTGGTCACACCTCTTAAGGATTTAACTGGGGATGCTGACTTGGTTCTCATTTTGCTATTTTTTGATCAGCAATTTTTGAGAAAGGATATATTTTGTATTAATCAAAAGTAATGAGCTACGAATAGCAAGGGTGATTCCTACCTTGTCTCAAAACATCTCTCTCTCTCTCTCTCTCTCTCTCTCTCTCTCTCTCTGTGTGTGTGTGTGTGTGTGTATATATATATATATATATATATATATATATATATATATATATTATACAAAGTGTCCCTTGGGAGTTCAACCACTCACTATGATGTGTGCTGACTACCAGAGGGCGGCATGGAATGAAGGAAGGACCTGGCTGGCAGCTGGCAGCCAGGGAAGGGAGGCCCCAGCTGGCAGCTGGAAGGCTCTGATCAACCCTGATCACTGGCCAGGCCTAGGACCCTACCTGTGCATGAATTTCTTGCACTGGGCCTCTAGTTCAATAATAAATAAGGTGAACTCTACTAATAATTTTATTAAATATTGGAACCCAAGTTTATTCTTTGGTAACATAAACTATTGTTTATTTCTCAAAGAGAATTTGAGGAGATAGATTTTCTCATGTGTAGTACAGAAAGGCAGCTTACTCTCACACACTTCAACTAATGAAAACAAGTCACCTTTATAATATGACCAAGCCAATTAGGAACTAAGCCAGGAGCCTTTCCTCTTGTTATTTTATTTTTTTATTTGTTTGGTTTTTTTCCCCTTCCTTCAGGACAATTGTCCTTCTCTTTTCTATAAAACAGAGTGCATGTGCCTATCTTAGGTCTTGATGTTCTAATGTATTGGTAATTACATTTTAGAAACATAATAGACAGTTGGAAAAGAAAAATAATGCCCCATTGTTTGATCTGATGATGTAACACATGTTCACTTGCCTCTTTCACGGAGACCCAGATAATGTATGATGAAACAATTTTGATGATGTGCAACTCCAAAATCCACCACATGAACACCTGCAGCTTGTGAAAGTACTCCAGGAACTTGAGGAAGAGCACGGTGAGGCGGTCAATCACCAGATGCCATTTGTTCCTTAAATCTGCAAAACAGGAATTCACCCAGGGACATAAAAAAGTGGACATGTTTGTTTTGTGTGTGCTTTTTTGAGGGGGGGGGCATTGTTATTTAAAGCATATTTTGTAACATTAAGTTTGGAATAAGAAGATGCAAAATAATAATAGTGGGTGAACTCTAAGACTACCAAATCTGAAAAATCTGAAGGGTAGTCCAAGACTCCCATGTGGTGATGATGACTTAGACAGCATGTCCAGGGACAAGGTTACTTTTATCTCCCTTTTAATTTAATTAACGTGAAGAAGAATCTTGACCTGATTATCTCTTAAAGCTTAACTATGATTCCCTAATTTCCTGGGAATACTAAGTAACACGAGTTCCATCTAAATGACATTCTTATTGCCAAAGTCATGCTTCTGTAAGTGCCATGGTCCTTCCAGGGGCTTGACTAGGGAGTGGGTAAAGCTCCCGGTGGGTAAAGCTCTGCTGTGGGAGCAACCAGGCAGCAGGCTGCCAGAGGTGGGCAGAGCCTGCTCTCCTGGCAACAGCAGGTGAATGTTAAGTATCAGCGTGACCCAGCCTCAGTTTACAAAATGTGGTCAAGCTCATTTTAATCATAGCTTCTAATCAAATTAGTAATTTTCTTCTTTCTGCCTTTGCAAATGGGACAGAAACATTTCACTAGAGCAACCACAACACCACACCCCAATTTTTGTTTTACTCAACGGGTCTAATATGGACCTGTTTGGTGCAAGTCTGTGCTTCATTCGCTGGTCTGTCTGCCACCATTTCCTCAGCAGCTCCCGGTAGTGAGTGAATTACCTGATGTCTCTTCCTCCTCTTCATCTTCTTCTTCCTCCTCCTCCTCGCTGTCTTTCCCAAGCTCACCCTTCTCCACTTTTTCGGAGCATCCCTCTGGTTTCTCCTCCGGCTTCTCCGGGCTGGCGGTCAGGTTCAGCATGGCCAGGTCTGGCAGGCTACCTTCAGGGTGGGCCAGCCTGTTGGCAGAGAGCAGTGGAGTCAGAAGGGGCAAGGAGGCTGGGAGACAGCCGAGTGAGTGAGGGGTGTGTTACAGGAGGAGGAACAAAAATGAAGTCAGTGCGTGTGCACAGGCCTTGCAAGGTGGGGTGGTTAGTCTCTTGTCACTTTTTTTTAAAGCTTTTTCTAAAACCAAACTGTAAACTCACTTAGGTTTCGTTATCTCTTCCAATTCAGGTTGTAGTGATTAGTCAAGTCATGAGAGCTCTTGACACCTAAACTTGACATTTTTCCCGGAGGAGAAAATGGTCAGAGTTTAGGATGTAGAAGCATGAAATGGTGTCGTGTAGAGCAAGCATTTCATGGCTTCACAGGGGGACTTACGCATTTTGGTGGATTGGTAATTTTTTCTTGATGCTGCTCAAAGTAATTGAAATAGAAAGGGAAAAAAAAAAGATGAGAACAGAAGAGTTATAAGGACTATCTGAGATCACACATCATGCTACATATCATCCACTATGTGCGGCTGCGGGAAGTGCTAATGCAAATGCATTCCAGGGTGGCATCAGCAGCGTGCACGCGCTGGGGGCCCTGGGCTTGGCAACTGATTTGAGGGTGGACAGGACCACAGGTTGTAAGGGAGAGAACACATAAGCTACTGAGGCAAATCATGTCATGCTTTTTTAGTAACGCAGCAAATCATCCCGAGAGAACCAAGTCATTCACATTTTATACAGGTTTTAAAAAGATTCTTAACTAATGTGTGCTTTCGGTCAGCCTTTGCATATATCCATCCCATTCTGCCATCATTTCAAGCATATGCAGTGGATGCTAAATGCTTCCAGAAGGGTGTCTGCATGATGTCCCCGTTCACGGGCACAGAAGTGACCTGCTGTGCTAGCCTTGAGGGAGGGC
The DNA here is from genome assembly GCA_004026665.1 of Murina feae. NCBI lineage: Eukaryota > Metazoa > Chordata > Mammalia > Chiroptera > Vespertilionidae > Murina > Murina feae. Next base: position 68,638 of record PVJC01000715.1, read on the forward strand.
AGCAGCGGAGTGCCAGAGTGAGCATGAGGGGTGGTGCAGCCTCACCAAGCAGGGACAGCAGCCAGGGCATTGCAGCTGATTTCACAGTGGATAAGAACAAGTATGATCTGTATCTTGATTTTTTTAAAAATGTTCTTTTTATTCATATTCAAATGAATGTTTGAAGGAACACTTGTGGGTAATAAAGTAAGTATTAGGAAAACGTCTGCTGGAGATCTTGGTGGTCTTCTCCATTTGTCATAATTAATCTATACATATCAGCTTCGTTGTAACAGGATGAATAATTAATAATGTTATACTATCTGTATAATTGTGGGCTCTGAGTAAATTATTTAACCCTCCTGGGATTTAAGTTATTTTCTCTAAAAAGAGGAAGTTTGGCTAGATAAAAATCTAAGCTTACTTGCAAATTGTTGGTTTTATATTTGAAACACACCAATGATGTTGGATAACTATTGTAATGAATCTAGATTGTCCTTCAACTTTCGGAGAGGTTATTCAAAAGTAATTACTTAAAAAAAGATTTTTATTGATATTTAGAGAAATAAGAAGGGAGAGGGAGAGAAACATCAATATGAGAACGAAACATCCATCAGCTGCCCTGACCAGGAATCAAATTGGTAACCCAACCAACTGAGCCATGCTGGCCAGGGCAAAAGTAATTACTTTTAACGGAGTGTCAAGCAGGTAAATTAAATAGTGCCGGAAACAAATTATTAATTGCATGAAGAAATAACATTCTAAGAATGTTTCAGCCCTGCTGGAAGGAGTTAAGTGGACATACTTTCTAAAGCTAGTCCATTGACCCTACCATGTTGGGCAAAGTTCCCCCATTTTGAAACTGCAATAGCAAATGTTACAGCCCAGTGAGCAGTGCTGTTCCTGTTTGTCAGCACTCTACAGAGCAAATGAAGCTAAATGCAAAAGTAGTCAGGTGCTGCGGTTGTCAGTACGTATATGTTCTCTTACACATTGCCAGGGGCTTGCGTTTTGGAAGTGAGAAGATGAACATTTTTGTCATGACAGGGATTTCTAGCTTTTACTGTGGAAGTATGACCATCTCAAAGTGCATTTCTAATGTCTCCATTGACACTGCCGTGGCTTGATACTGACAAAGAGCTTTCTAATAATTCGTGTTATTTATGGAGCAAAGCTTGGAGATGAAGCTGTTTCTGCATCTGCTACCGTGACTACACAACAAAAATACTCAAGCAACAAGGCCCCAAAGTGCCCTGCCACACAGGGTATATTGGATGGAGTTTATTGAATGAAAGACTCAAAGAAAATACAGTTTTCTTTCCTGAGTCTCCAGGAAAGAATGTATACCTTAATTTAGTTAGGCTTTCCCCCAAGCAAATGAAAAAGAAAGGATCCTGATTTTTCAAGCTACATTAAAAATCACACTACATTCCCTGAAACGTTTGGCTAAGGAACTTAAAGTACTGGTACTTTTTTACTGATTGTCACGTGTGCATTACTGAATCATCATATGAAGGGTTCCTACTTCAGGCCCCCAAATAGCCATGGTGAAGCCCCCTCCCTCCTACTTCCATCAATCCCACTTTTTCTCGTCAGTCCCACAGGAGCTCATTTTCCTGTCTGCGTTTTCTTTAACCAGCTTATAACTTTGTTGCCTTGTTTTTATTATGATTCAGGCTCTGAGCATTAATCCTCTCGCTATTTCTTAAATAAAATAAAAGTTTTCTCCCTGACTGTTCTTTTACATTCTAATAAAACAGATGATATTTATCTGTTTATTGACCCTCTCTTTCCTTCATGATTCCACAGCCTTTATTTGTGTGTATTTCTCTATTTATACCAACATCATTTTATTCTAATTATGATTCTGAGGACTCTTCCCTAGAGGTCAGAAATCCAGTCTTACTCTACTCATATCCCTTTGTAAGATACAGCATTGTGCTTGGCATACACTATGATTCATTGACTGTTTGGTGACCAAATTCTATGCACTGGAGAGGCATGTTATTGTTGTTGTTGTTAATCTTTACTGGAGGATATTTTCCTCTCGACTTTTACATAGGGTAAAAGGGAGAGAAAGAGACAGAGAGAAACAGCAATGTGAGAGAGACACATCGATTGGTTGCCTCCTGTACACACCTCAACCAGCGCAGGGGAACCTGCAACCAAAGTACATGCCCTTGACTAGAATCAAACCCAGAACCCTTCAGTCTATGGGCTGAGCTCTATCCACTGAGTTAAACCGGGTATGGTGAGGCATTCTTATCTGAAATAGCAGAAACAGGTTATGTTACATGAGAATTAAAGAGGCTTAATTCCGTAAGAGAAATTGACTTTGAAAAGCCACATATTAAGCTAGTTCCCATTAGAAAGAGAATGGAAATTCTCTTTATAAAATCTCCATCTATATTCCATTTATTTATAATTATTTTGATTTGGAATATGTGGTAATGCAAACTGTACTCACCCCATTCATTAGACTACTACAAAAAAAAGATTTCTTGCAAACCTATAGTGTTTAAAAGTAACATTTAAAGTAGAATGTTATAATGTTTAAGATAATTTTCTAGAAACTATAAGCACTTTTTGAAGATTGCATTTATAGAGGAGCAAATGACTTGTAAATTTAATTTCACATCTTAAACATGTGTGGTAAATTCCTCCAAACTAATCCACTAGGCAGGATGGGGAGTAAATGGCTTCCATTTCTGTATATATGGAAGTAATACCCATTGTTCCCACTAAAGTATTCTAATACATACTGATTACTAATTCAGTTGGATCTTCCTCACAATTCTTCATATTACTGAAATGTTACCAGTCACCTATTCTCCTCAACACTTTGCCTTGCCTCCTACCTTATAAGGTAATGTCTAAATTTTAATCAACCCAGAAGTTGATTGAATGCAGTTAACCCACTTTCATTGGGGACTTATAAGCAAAACAGTGAGCATAAGTAAATAAATTGTGGGGAAAATAAAGCTTCTTTACTTAATAAAAGCATTCACCTTATCATTCTAATCAAAAGTGGGCTTTCTTCAAAGTTGAACACACATATTGCCTTTCAGAAGTACATGTTCCTAATATATGGAGATGGAAGATGATTTGACTTTGGGTGGTGGGCACACAGTGCACTATATAGATCTTGTAACATAGAAATCTACACCTGAAACTTATCTGATCCTATTAACCAATGTCACCCCAATAAATTTAATTAAAAAAAAAACCCTCAAGAAGCACATGTTATCAAGTGAGAGACAAGTTTGTTTGGTAATGTTTTTTCTCTGGGCATAGTTCTGGCCTTTAGTAACGTGCTAACAGTCAGACAACTGAAAGATTCCACTAGGAAGAGGATAGTGCTAATGTTGGAATACTTCGAGTTTTTAATCATTTTGGATTATTTTGAATCTTGATCATTCTGGGACTCCTAAGTGAATTCAGGGGCCTTGGTGACCTGCGGTAACAGGCATAAGTTTCTCTCAAGAGACAAGTCTGGGATAATCAGGACCAAAACTTGCATCAAGTTCTGCTTGACCAACCCATAAACCGACTCCTGTCTTCATTGGTGTCCCCACCATCTCCTCAGAAAGCAAGTGGTAAACACTTTATGAGGAAACACGAAGAGAGAAAGAGATAATAGTCCCTCATGTTTTGAGCGATGAAATTTAAATAGTTGCTCAAGATTTCTAGCTAGAGCTTGCATTTTACTTCTGTACCTATCAGCTAAAATTCAGAGGTTCACTTTGCTCTCTCAGGTTGTCAACAAACTGGCTTCTGAAAGCAACCAGCCAGTCCTCATTCCTCCTTCTTTCGCAATCTGCACAAGGATGCACTAATTTTTCACACTTCCTTTTAGAAGTTCTACCCATTAAGGTTTGCTATTTGGTTGTCAGCCTCGGGATTTTACCTAAGAGAAAAGTGAATAGAATAAAATAACAACTCTTTCAAAGAGGCATGTTAATTGGATTTATTGCAAGGTTAAGTATTTTTATTACTTAAACTATTGGCTTTATTACTAATGACATGAAGTTATGGGAGTGGATATTTTAATTGACCTAGTTAATAAAATAAGAATAGTTTTAGTAAATGAGATGCCAAAGGATCTTTACTCTGAACTGTTGGGGCACTTAAGGACAAATATATACACAATACTACCAATGCTACTCTTTTTTATGTGTGGTCACTTGCATTTTTTTTTTTTTAATCTTCCCAGCTAGATGATATGCATCTAAGACAGGGTCGTATCTCAGTGTTTGTCTTTGTGCCTTTTGTGCTCTGTAAATATATTGTGAAATCTGGTGATGTAAAGTATCATTCTTCAATATGTAGAGCTATATTTGAAAAAAAAAATTATGTTTTAATTTTCTTTTCACCATGTAGTGTTGTGACTATTTTCACTTCATTTAGTAAATATCTACTGAGGGTCAACTAATGGGTAAGCCCCCAAGGTAGGTGATATGTGGATATCTTGGTGATTTATAAAGGGCCTCCAGGGCTGAGGAGGTGACACCTCTGACCAGGGAGATAAGACAAGCAGGCAGCTAGAGGGCTGGGAGGCAAGTGTTGGGAGGCAGCGATCAGAAAGGGCCATGGGAATTCGGAGGAAGGACAGTTACTTTTAGCAGGAAAGCTGGCATTTGTGGGCAAGTCTGTGGAGGAGGTGGTTCTTGAGCTGAGCTCTCAATTACGTGTTGAAGAGAAAGATGAGCTCCCAGGCCAACCTTGAACTAATTCTACCAAAGAAATTTGAACCAAGACCAAAGGCTGAGCACCAGCTGAAGACCCTCCTCAACCTCCTCCAAATCCGCTTGGCGGCACCATTTGGTATACACACCAAATGGTTTGACTTGCAAAATACATCCATGAGCATACCTGAAGACCATTGTCCACTATCTGATAACATACTTTTCAGTTCCAAAACAGGTGTTTAACATACCAAGAGACCCTTCTTAACAAAAACAAGAGAGAAAACATTGAAGTACCCACCTATTTATTATTAGATATACACGCCCATTGACTTTGGCATGGCTACAAGGTGAGAGGTGGAAGCACAAGGTTGCATGCGATGGCAATAAAGAGACAGGGTGGAGAGAGAAAGGAGATTGTTAGACAGAGACGAATAAAGCAGATTGTGTCCTGTAAGCATTCCATCATCAGGTATGTCATCAACACACATTTCATGCACCCCAAAACAGATAGCAACATCCAATAACAAGTCTTTACATTCTTCTCATCCTTTCCCATCTTACATGCCTTATTAAAAATTTGTAATGTTTACATTTTCAGAGTATCCTTATCAAATAAAATATAATCTCAAGGATTAATTCTTTTAATTCTTTAAAAAAATAAAAATCCTACTAGGTAACCATATTCACCATATTGGTCTCTAAGGTTTTTCTAAAAGAGAAGCTTAAAAAAAGTCATTTTATTTATATATGCATCACAATACCTTCAAATTTAAGACAAATTGCCGTGATGGGTATTTACATAAGTAATGAATATTTAGTACATTATTATTAAGTATATATTATATCAAAATTATAATTGTGCCATGATATTATATATTTTTATCACTATATATGCGAAATGATAGTCCTGAGAATATCAACTTAGAAATAATAATATTCTCGTATATATTTCATAAAACTTTTTCATAATGCTAACTTTACAAACCTGGTACAGCTAAGCAGAATAAATTTTGCTCCAGACATGTGACATTTCCCTACACTACCTATGAGTACAATGCACATAGCACACACACGCAATGGACAAAATAGGACAAGGACAGTTGGATATTTACAGAAACAATAGTGCTTGCACCAATTTAAGGAACACAATGATTTGATTATTCCCAATTTGTGGTCCCTCTTTATTAAAGCATCTATGAAGGAGGTAGGAGAGAGGAAGCAAAGCCTGATGGTTAATCCACGTCCTGAAAATATTTTTTTAAATATATTTTTATTGATTTCAGAGAGAAAGTAAGAGGGAAAGAGAGATAGAAACATCAATGATGAGAATCATTGATTGGCTGCCTACTGCATGCCCCACACTGGGGAATCAAGCCCACACTCTAGGCATGTGTCCTTGATCAGAATTGAACCAGGGACCCTTCAGCCCTCAGGCTCGATGCTCTATCCAGTGAGCCAATCAGGCTAGGATGTGAAAATGTTTCTTCTTCTTCATCATTTCAAATTTATTGCAGTCAATGATTAGGACTTCAGAGATGATGATGATGATGAGACTATAAGGTGCACATTCTAAGTAAGAAAAATACTACAATGGGAAAGAGTTGCTAAGAAGATGGGCTATAGAGCATATGTTTGAAGTTAAAACTTGGGAGCTTTTATATTAAACTCTTATATGAAGTCCAAAAATACTAAACTGGAGCGAGTCCTTCAAATTCTTAAGGTTCCAGAAAGTTTTTTCCCCAACACAGAATGAAAAATAAAATCCCATGTACTTAAGCTCTTCAGACAGTTACTATTATATACTTTCTCCTCACTCTCTAAATTTTGTTGAAAAGTTAAATGTGAAGGAAGTGCTTAGTGATAAAGCAAAATTGTGAGGAAGGCAATCAGTGACTTCACATTGCTCCAGATCATTGCAACCTTTCTTCTCTTACTATGGTGTAGAGAGTAAGGGCTGTAAATGTAGTAGCCGAGGAAACACAGAAAATGCATTTTGACATGAGGCTGTAGTCCTTTCCCAGAACCTACAGGATTAAAAAATATTCTATACTAGGGGCCCAGTGCACAAAAATGTGTGCACTTGCGGGGGAGGTCCCTCAGCCCGGCCTGTGCCCTCTCACAGTCTGGGACCCCTCGGGGGATGTCCACCTGCTGGTGTGCCTGGCAAGCCTGGGTGAGGGGCTGAGGGCCGTTTTCAGGCTGCCCACAGCTCCCATTGACCCAACGTCCCAGTGAGGCTGGCTGGAATCAGGTTTCTGGGGTTTATTTATCTTCTATAATTGAAACTTTGTTGCCTTGAGTGGAGGCCTAGGCAGGCAATGAAGCCTCCTGTTTGCTTCAGCTCTGTGGCTTCTATAATTGAAATGTTGTTGCCTTGAGCAGAGGCCTAGCTAGCCTAGGTAGGCAGTTTCAACTCCATTGCTGGTGCAACAGAAGCCTCCTGTTTGCTCTAGCTCCGTGGCTGCCGGCCACCATCTTGGCTGGGTTAATTTGCATACAGCCGCTTTGATTGGTGGGTGAGCATGGCTTGGCTGGTGGGTATAGCTTAGGTGTCTTGGAGTTATGGTTAATTTGCATATTACTCTTTTATTAGATTAGATACTCAAGGGAATTCAGTTTTCACATATCCTCTATTTCAAAAATTGTGATTCTTTAGGCTGGTAAAATATTTTCTGAAATGTATTGTCGCCTATAAAAGTGTTGTGCTGAAATTCTCTGTTGTTTTGTTTTTGTTTTTTAATTGTGACTTATATCTCTATTTGACTGTGTGAAAGACGAGTCACACATGACAATAAAAATAACAGTGGCCTGGGCTCTCACTAACTGTAGTAGAAGAGACATTTGCAGCCAAATAAAAAAAAATGATAATGGCAAGAATAAGGCTCCTACATAGCAAAGAAAGATGCAAGGGAAAAAAGGCATTTAGAAGAAAAAATTAAAAAGGTATCATTAGCAATTAGTAATAATTATATTTGTTTCACAAACATTTCAAATCTCTGCTGACTATAATATTTTTTTTTCATTACTGAATATGACTTTTTGAAAAAAATGATGAGGATTTGTAATTGAATAAACTATGTCACACTGTCAGAGCTAAATATCAAACACGAGTTTGACCAATATGTATCATAAGCAATGTCAAAAGAATCATTAAATAATAATTTCTCTAATTATTAAAAATTAGTTGTCTATGAGGCATTGCTTTCATAAATTTTTAATCTTAGTGTTATTTCTCCTGCCAACAAGTTTGCCTACAAATAATCTCTCCTAAGGATCCCCAAACTTCTGTTTTTCTTATATTTTTATTTTTTTTACATTTATACTTTAACGTTGATATACAATATTATATTAGTTTCAGGTATATAATAGTGATTAGACATTTATATACCTTCCAAAGTGATCACCCTGATAACTCTAATAACTACTTTATGTTTCCGAATATTTGATTCTCATTGAAGGCAGCAACTTACCCCATCCAAACCCTTCTCCTGGGGCACTGGGAGGACACAGGTTTTCTTTGAGCTTGATTATTTATGGTGGTAAAATGATAAGAAATAATAACTGGCTGACACACTGACAGTCATCTGGAGTTTGCTCAGAATGAAAACTAAATGTAAGCTCAGGTTCAACAAAACACAAGGAAAATAAATCTGCTGGTCATAAGCAAAAAGAAAACAATTATAAAATGCTTTTCATCATCAAATAAAAGTGTTTTTGAGTTATCCATAATTCCAGCTCCTACTAGAGCAGAAAATTGAAAGCTTGGTATTTCATAAACTGTGCCTGATAAAATACTATTTCATATTCTTTTGATGTACTCATTTTCTTCTTGAAAAGAATTAAGGGGAATTTTCAACTGTGGCATCTATACTCCTTAATACAGCCTTTGGCTTCCTTAGTTACTAAATAAGTGTTTTTCCAAAAACTGAATCATAGGCTAACTATGAGGCAGAGAAGAAAATCAGTATTGACATTCATAGAAGAATGATGGCAATTTTCCTGTGATACAACAGATTGGGGAATTAGCGATAATCCATTGGGATTTAAACACACATGGATGGGGAGAGCAATCTACCCTCTATTACTTGTAATCACTTTATATTTATTGTTGCATAGACAACAACGAATGCTGATAAAAGATGTCTTCACTTTCCTTCTTAAATGTTATTCTAGTTACAAATGGGGAACAATCAAATTACTGTGTTCCTTGAATTGGTGCAAGCGCTATTGGAGATGGTAGATTCTATCCTGTTAGCGAAGGTTCATTTCCAAAACAGAAGGGAAAATTCTGCCCAATCATCTTTTGGAAAGCTCTCACTCACAATGGTTTTCAGCACAATAGAGAGCTCCTTTGAATTAGCTAGACACAACATATACATCACCAACTCTAAACTATTTTAGTCTACACATCTACTCTGAATCTACTCAATAACTACCAAGGTCACTTTATATTAATGTCATAAATCATTACCAATTGTTTCAAAAAGTGTCATCAAATGTTCCACATTTTTTTCTTTTTCTTTTGTCACTTACAAGTTGATACTCATGGAACGTTCAAGGCTGAAACTCTAAATCAGATTATTGGCTTCTTGCGAGGTGGCTGCCTTCCTGGGAGGTGTGGGCTTCTTGCGCTCACTCACCTGTAGATGGGGCTGTCTTCCTTGCTGGGAATGGAATTTAGGTCTGTGAGTTCCAGGAACCGGTCATGGAAATAGTGAAGGTGTAAAATGCACACCAGCAGAAAGGAGGTTGGGATGAATATGCGAGTGAATAGTTCAGCCATGGTGAACTGTTTTAAGCCGAGATCCTCAAGCCTGTGGGGGAGAGGGGGGGAGAGAGAGAGAGAGAGAGAGAAAGAGAGAGAGAGAGAGAGAGAGAGAGAGAGAGAGAGAGAGAGAGAGAGAGAGAGAGAAAAGACCCTTTCTTAGGCAGTGAAGACACTCTCTTTACTGTAAATGACACCTTCGTCAGATGTCCAGCAGTCCAATTTACCAACTTTCACAGTGGATAATAACAACCTCGATATTGCCAAATTCAGTGGCTGCTTCTCTGTCTTTGTTTAATTTTGCCTCTATTCCTTCTTGAAACAACCCTGGTCTTCATGCCCCTACACTGTCCTAGTTTCCCTCTTCTGTCACCACCTCCTGCTTTTCCATTGAACCCCCAGATGCTGAAATACCCCAGGTCTTAGTATTGAGTCCTTCTGAAGCTTAGTTTCCCTAGAAAATATAACCTCATCCTGGGGATTTAAATACCACCTTTACATCAATGATTCAAATGTGCATTTAAAACGCAGGCTTTTCCTGTGGACTCTCACTCTCATACCAAAATGTCTACTGGAAGTTGGTTGTTTCATAGTTATTTCATACTTTGTGTTTTGAAAACAGTATTCTTGATTTCCCTATTTTCCTCAGCCAAGCTGTTCTCCACCTCCTCTCACCACTGGTACAACAGTCTAACCTGTGCCAAATTCCAAAGTCAGGAAATCTTCATTGATTCTTTATTTGTCTTCAAATCTCATTCATCCACTTTGCTTTCACTGCCTGCCTGAACATCTCCTGAATCTGCATTCCTGTTGTCCATCTCTACCACCACCGATTCTGTGTCTCACAGGTCCACCGCTATTGGTCACTGAGCAGTCTTCTTGTTTCTAAGAAGTGCCTCCTGACACATCACTTTTTCTCAGCTAATCAAAGGTGCTTTAAAGACTTTTTAAAATTGCACCAAGAATGAAATAGCAACCAGTACTACCAAGAAGCCATGCTCATCCTGGGTGCCTGGCTGAACTCTACCACCTCTTCTCCTCTTCGCCTTCTACTCTCTACCCCCTTGCTCCTGACCGAAGAGCCTTCCTTCAGTTCCTCATATGTGCCAATTTCTGTCCAGCCTTTTTCATTTGCTGTTGTTCTCTTTGCCTGGGATGCTCTTGAGCATCTCAGATCTCAACTCACACGTTTTTTTCTAAGGACAAGCTCCTTCTTATCCTTCAGATGGGACTTAAGTGACACCTCCTCAGTAAAGCCTGCCCTGACCACTTCACTTATGTTTGGAATCCCTCATTGTTCATTACCTCAGCCTGGTTTTGTTTCCTGCACAGACTTGTCACAATTTACAATTCATTTGTACATGAAGTCTCTCTTTGGTTTGTCTCCTCTACTAGAATATAAACTGCAAAGGGCTTAGATTCTGTCTGTCTCGCTTCCTGTTATATTCTCAGGCACAGAACAGTGTTGGCACATGGAGGGAATTCAATAAATATTTGTTGAATACATATTAAATATGTGTTAGTCTAGCTGCTTGGTGATCTTTTTCATTTCTTCTCTTAGCCATGATTGGTTATGTACTAAACAGGTGTGTTTCACATAAAACTGATTTTAGAAAATGTAATTTCATTAAAATAGAGCTGAAAATTCACTTTTGGTCAATTCACTTTTAAGTCAATTTACTTTTCAGTCAATATTCACAGAGTCTTTTTTATGTGCCAAGATCACAATTAGATACAGAGAACACAGATGAATAAGAGATAAATCCTGTTCTGAAGGAACTTATAGACATTAACTACACCAGGTTTTACTAAAATCTTCCATAAAAGTGTTTTGAGCAATATGCATTCAAGTCTTAATCCTGCTTGTCACTTTACATTCCTTCATACAACAAAATTACTTACTTTTCTTTTTTCAATCCAGTCATATTTTGCCACAGGCCTGGGAAGTTTTCAAACTGATATGTGTATATAAAGATAAGCACCAGCATAGTGTAAATAACAACAGACATCCAAAAATATTTTAGAATTCTTCTCCACCATTCATAGTGCACCTGTGAATCAGTCATTGAAAAAAAAAAAACTGGTTATAGAAAAACTCACAAAAAATGTATGATTTATTCAACTAAGACAGATGATGATATTTACAAATACTTGAAAATAAAGTCTATTTAATTTTTAGTTTTTGAAGTTCTGTTCCTCATGGAGTTGAATGGATCTGGATTGGAATCTCGGTAGTACCCCAAGTTGTTAACTATGTCTTCGGGCAAGTTGCTGGGCCATACTAAGTTTCCAATTCCTCCTCTGTAAGTAACCACTCTGAGAGTTGGTAAGAGGATAAAATAATGTTTGTAAGGCTCTTAGCACAAGCTCTGTTCTATAGGACATTCAAGAAACTGTATAGTAGATGCTGTCATCATTTTGTTTATTGCTCAGAGAAAACTGCCTCAGTTTTGAAATCAAAGTGGAGGTATATGAGTAACAATGTGAAACCACCATGGGGAGAAGACATTGTTCTTTTACTACAAACCTATGGATGTTGATTAGAGAGCACCTCCCTGAATTTTTAATAGTATTTCAAAACTTGATTTATTTCAGTTAATATATTTTTACCTCCACAAGTAATATACTCTTGTTTATTACAGTTGCTTCATGTGTTTTATTGGCTGCATGCAAGAATATTTTACTATTGCACTTGTTTCTATCATTGAATTAAAACTTTTATCATCAGTTAAAACTGAATTTGTAGAGAGGCTAATTGAGTATAATACAATGTTCTATAACTTCTAATTAATGAAATGCTTAAGCAGTTGACACATTACAATAGAGGTGTATACACACCCAGTTTTCTGATTCCAAACTCTAGAACACAAGTGAACTATCATACAGTATTTTAGATTATTCAGTCGTTGTTTTTAAATTACTATTAAAATTAATCTAATTTTATAGGCTTTTTTTTAATCAAACATTTTTGAAAAGCTCATGAACTATTTTAAATTGCTTTTTAAGAACCTAAATTTTTAAAATAATGAACAAACTGAAGTCACTTCCCATTTTAGAGTTCTTATTATGTAATGTTTGAACTGCATATCACTTAAATGATATTTGTTCATGGGATTATTATAGTAACTTAGAATGCCATCAGAGGAAGCACACATATATTCCTGTGATTGGTGTGAGAATTAAAAACTAGAGGACAATTGATGACCCACCTGATACAAGGCCACACAGAACAGAAACAGCACCATGTAGATGATTTTGTACATCACAATTTTACCCTCGAAACTGACAAAGAAGAACATTCCTCCACAGACATAGATCCAGTACTTAATGAACATGGCCACCACCAAATTGCCAAGGACTTTCATGATGTCCTGGTCATCATCTTCCTCCTCCTCCTCCTCCTCCTCTTCTTTCTTACTCTCTCGCTTCTCTTCCATTTCTTCCTCTTCTTCCTCCTTCTCCTCAGCCTCTCCTTCCACTTGTGTATCTTGCTCGTCATCTTCAAAATAAAACACCATGCCATTACACCTAGCTGGTTCCCTGACCAAAACCACAGTTTGAATAGGCATCAGATGTGGGGCTTGGAAGCATGTATTTTTATGTGTTACTACATGATTTGAATGGTTTTAGACTGTCCTAGGAAACCAGGCAGCATTTATAACTAATCATAATTAAATTTTATAACCTTTCTGTGATACATTTCAAAAGAAATAAATTCGGTAATATTTTATACTAACCTTTTAGAATATTTCATTTGCAATATTCACGATAGCTTTAAGTATAATAGATTCTAGAAAAATAAATAGGCAACAATAACACAAATTAAAACTACTGTTTCCATTTTGAATTCTGATTGTTTGGTGGCTCCTACAATATTACCTTAGAGAAATCATTTAACTTCTTTCAGCTCCTTCCTCCTCCTTCCCTTAAGTGGGAATCACTTTTGTCAGGATTAAATGATACAATATTTTCAAAAGCTCTTGTGGATCTCACATGAAATTTAAATCTCAAGTTGTTCAATCCTGCTATTTATCGCTCCAAGTGAATGTTCGCCTTCTACCTAGTCTGAAGCTATGGGCTCTTTCTCTGTAATTCTGCTGAGCACAGAAATCTCCAGTCACACACTGTACACACTAACTTACCTTTTTCTTCAATTTCCTGAGTCTCAATTTTGACCTCAGATAAAAGCGCTTCCTTTTCTCGAAGAGCTTTTTGCTCGGTGAGGTGTTGCCTCAGCAGTAGCCAAAAAGTAATGGTGAAAAGTATCTGAAAATAGAGAATTAGAAAACAAGAATTAAGACACCATTCTGGGTGTAAATACATTTCAACAAATGCAACATGTTCTCCACATTTCAGTGGGAGCTTGCTTGTTCACTAAACCTTTCATATTTGAGACAGTGTCAAACACCTGCTTGGTTTCTGTTGGGAAGGTGAGTTAAAAGCCAGGTTCTTTCTTTCTTTCTTTCTTTCTTTCTTTCTTTCTTTCTTTCTTTCTTTCTTTCTTTCTTTCTTTCTTTCTTTCTTTCTTTCTTTCTTTCTTTTATTAATTAAAAGCCAGGTTTTGAAGGTGTTAGTTGATGTAGCTTGGTGGAGCCAGGAATGAGACACTCTAGGAGCTGAAAAATGTGGCAAATAGCTGTGTCTGCCTCCACCGGAGGTGTTCAGACCTTTGAGGACGCAGGCCATATTCTTTCTTTCTCTCAATTTCTGTCACAATTACCCACCTGCTATCTGCTAACAGTGTGTGTTTAATAATGTGCTTTGACCAATGTCACCACAATAGATATTTTATGATCTTGGAGTTGTGTTATTACCTATAATAAAGTCTTGCTGCCTTTTTTTTTTAAACTCCTGGGTACATTAAAATATAAGTATAGACCTTAGTTTCCCCAGAATAACATTTTTATAAGTAATAAATTTATGCCCACAAGATGTCCCTCTCCCCTAAAGAACTGTTAATTTTAAATTAGACAGGCAGTAATTCAACTAGTTAGATGACATGCAATTTTAGAAGTCTCATCAATATTAGAGTAAAGTTTGGGAGTGAAGGTGAGAGAGTAGAGTAGGTATGGGTGTTTTATATGAATGAATTAATAAACAAATAAATGAATGAATAAACTTGTCATGATCTATGAACACAGGGGATTATGACCCAATTCACCTATTAGGATTAGCATTCACCTATTAGGATTTTTTTCCTTGACCCCAATAGCTTTCACCAAAAAATCTATTATAAGAACCAATCCTCAGTGTAGTCTATTCAACACCCCATTTATGTCTGATTGCTTTTATAATGTGCCTAGTAACATATAAAAAAGGTGAATTTCATGTGATGTAAATGAATGTCTCTTTCAGAGAGCAATTCTCTGCCTAAAGAAGGCTTTCACAGCTCATTCATAATTATGCATGATTGCTTTTACTGTCTTAACACAAAGTCATCAACACAAAGGGGATGTATGTTTAGAATGTGCTACTCTGTTCACCAAACAAGAGAGTTATGGCACCTAATCTTCAAATAGGCCATAAAAATAAATGGGTAGTAACTTTCTAACTACAGATGAAGGAATATTATATGTAATCAGTAAAGAAAGAAAAGCATGCCATATTTAATTTTTGCTACTAAAAATCTTTTTAAGGACATAATTAGAGAAAAATATTTTAACTAATAATCAATGGTTATCTGTAACAGCAATGGGTTCAGCCTGTTTTGCAAATCAATTGTCAAAGTCCTCTAATCCTATATATTTTACATATTATTTCCCTGTTTCCCCATCTCATTTCTACTATACCAGCAATTTTCAATCTTTTTAATCTCATTGCACACATAGTGTTCTGAGGCACACCAAAAAACATATGTTTTTGCCAATCTAACAAAAAATTGGTATATTTTTGATTCACTCATATCAAATGGCTAAATGTTGTATTGGTTGTTATTTTTTTATTTGACAATCTAAAAGAAAAGAGGTCAGCACTTCTGCAATAGTCAAGTATTGCCTGTTTTTAAAAAAATTTGCAGTACACTCATGTCCCAGTTGCAGCACACCCACTGAAAATCACTGTACTAAAGTATAATTTATACTAAAAATAACTTGAACTATATTTATTATTTGAGTGGAAAGCATTGCCACTTTTAAGTAAGATCTAAAAGCATGATGTAATATTTTTTTTGTTCATGTTTGAATTATTATAGTTTCATATCTATTCATTTTCGTAAAGCAGTGCATATTTGGAACCAATTTTTGTAAGTTTTTGCTTAGATATGCTTATTGTGGTTATAATGTTTATGTTCTTTGTTTCTTAGCCTCTTACCTTTGAGGCAAGTTCTCCTGGCTCTTTCTTTTCTAAAAATCCTGGGACCTTTTTAATTTCCGGAAGTTCAAAACTCCATATGTACTGTAATACCAGCAAGAGATTTGCATAGACAACCATGAAGGGAGAGCTGATCATGGCGTATTTTCTTCTGTTGCGGATCATCCAGAGAGTGCATGACCAAATCAGCAGCACGAAAGTCAGCCAGCTGTGGTAGGTGATGCTCCAAGCCTCGAGGGAGAAAGGGGGAGGAAAAGCAGTGGTCAGTACAGCACAGAGCCATCTGCTCGGGTGAGTCAAAAGTCATCTATACAGAGAAAGTCAGTAACATTCAAACTGGGGAGAGGAGAAAGCTGTACTGAAAGCATGGAGCGAGATCCCAACCTGTGGCCCTGAGAGGGAAGAGAAGAAGAGACTGATTCTCCTGAGAAGAGCATTGCTCTTGAAATGCCTATAGGGAATAGATTTAAAGGCAGGGAGGGTCTTCATTCCAGGTTCTTTTCCCTCTAGCCCAAAAGGTCTCCATCTTTGCCCTGCTTTGCAGTATTAAAAGCAACTGTCAGTGCTTTCTCTCCTCTTTTACCAAACTATCTTGAAGTGAGCAGTTATGTAAGAGTGCTGAGTGTGGCCCAGGGCTGGGCTCAGAAATGGAAGCTGTGGGAATCACCAGGATAAGCATGCTTGCTGTGCTTCACAGATCACTCTCAGATGACCCAAGAAAATGCAATGATAGAAATTAGAAAATGCACATGAGGAAGTTGTATGTCGGGTTTCTGCACACCCTAAACAATAAAGCCACGTTAATGTAAAAACCAGCCTCAGCTTCTGCCCTGTAAGGAGTAGGAGTAAAGAGCCCTCACACCGTTTGGACAAATGTTACATCTTCTTCCATTCACACTAAACTATCAAAGAATCAGACATGTATCTCAAAGGGCAGCTACCGGAACAATGAGCAAATCAGGCTCACAAATATTACTAACTTCAGGAATTCTATCATGTTTTACCATAATCTCTGATACAAAAAAATTATAGATATGTTTGGTGCTAATTGCAATCAATCATATTCCTGAATATCACTAATTATCAAGAGTTTGTTATAATGTCTGAGTGTTTTACAAATCTGTTTTGCTTCTGGAAAGTAGGTAAGTATTAAGATAAAGGAAATCAGCATGGACCAAACAAATATTTCCTCTCAGTGATTTGCAAATTTGTCCTACAGCACAGCTAGCTTTTTAAGCGGCAAATTATCTTAAATTGTTGGTTAAAACATATACGTATAAACTGAACATTAAAATTCCTTTTATTAAAATTAAGTTAGTGACGGACAACTATGATCAAGGTTGAAGTATTTTCATAAAAATTTATTTCTTGGAAATAGTGTTTTATCAAAATTCAGGTAACATTTACTATATCTGCATTAACTACTGTATTTAATGCATTTATCCCAGTATGAGATGCAGATGTGACCACCATTTTGTGTGTGTATGTGTGACCCAGGAAATAAACTTCACAGATATCATGAGCCCAGCAGATTCTCTCCCTGCATACTGTTCTTGTTTGGAAGATGAGAGTGAGAAAGGGAGAAAAACTTGTGATGTGGATTTTTTAAAACTTCTTTCCTCTTAAAGCTAAAGTACGCTGTGCCGCTCAGCTGCGACAGCTGGGAAGCAGACTCTGCAGGATGTTGCTTCCTAGGTTCAGTGTCTGTGTCCTGAGAGGTTAGTATATCTGCACTCGGAATAAATACATATATTGTTCTAACAGAGTCAGCTCCTCAGGACTTCTCTTTCTGCCTGTGATTAAAAGCCTGCACAGTGGGGCGCTTCCATGGAAGGCAGGCATTTTTAAAACATTAATATTGTGGCTCCACTAACACAACAGAAATGGCAACAGATAAGGGCACGTCCCTAATGAAGGATCTGCTCTCTTATGTTGTTTTTAGAATAGATTTTTTTCCCCTACAACATGTGTATTCAAAAAATGTTACAGCTCTATTTCTTTACAAAAAGGGACTAAGGTTAGCTGGCTTATTTTTAGAAAGAGAAGTGGGGGGGAGTATGTATTCTTTTGAGTTAAGAATCAGATTTGTAAAGTTGCATTTATATGTTTGATTTTTAAAAATCAATATTTTGCTGTAGAGATTGATCTGTCAAAAATACCAAAAAGGCCCCCATCTTATTTAGAGAACAGAATGTACAAGTTCCAAAAGAGCCACCTTTAATTTCCTGGAGCTTTCTGTTTCCCACCCCTCTCTCAGCTATCCCAGTGGAAACACTGATGGAGGAAACAGTGTTTAGGTATTTCTCCCCTAGCTTTATAGAAGATCTTCATTTTTTATCATCAAAGATGCTTATGAGATCTCTCCCCATGAACCACATACTTTGGAAGCGTTTTGTGTTAAATAAGTGTTAGGTCTCTCAAAAATAAATTAGATTCCCCATGAGAGTTTGTTTTTAGGAAGTCTGGAAATGAGGCTTCCTGTTATCATCTGCGTAGAGGCCAGAAGATTGTGTCCGATGCTGTGGAATGAGAGAGGAAAGGAGGCACCTAGAGGTGAGTAGAAACATGCCTATCCTGAGCGCTCGGAATGGGAAAGCCTGAGGGAGATCAGCTTGCTTGACATTCATATTGGTAAAAGTTTATTGCAGCTGAGATACAAAAGCGTTTCACTCAAATCTAAGACAAGATGTGCAGGCAATTCTTACTATCGGAAAGAAAGAAAAACAATCTGTGGTCATCGTGAGCACCTTCAATATCACTGAGAAAAACTACACAAAATGTCCTTTTAAATGAGCAAAATAGGGACTGCCTGACTTGCTGGACTAATTTGGGAGAAATGTATTAATATTTAAAAGGAGGCTGAGTGGAAGAGGATACGATTTCAAAATCCGTAATATAAAAATTCCATGAAAAATTAATATAACCAAACATTCTCCGCCAAAATAGTGGGGAGATGAAGACCTTTCTGCCGTTCCTGAGAAGACAGCGAGACTGCCAGCCAGCGGCCCATGCGTACATTTCCCAGCACCCGCGCTGTGGCCTCGCGTACATACCATCATGGCAATGAGGGCACAGATGTAACTCTGTTTCATAATAAACTGGAACACAGAGACCATGGCGTGAACTTTCACGCTTGTTTTTTCCTCGTGGTTCCTGTCCTCTTCAAATTCTTCTTTCTCATGCTCTTCTTCCTCTTTCTTTTCTAGATAGACAAATATCTTATGTAACTAGTTATACAAATAAGAATTTTGTATAAATGTCCCAAGCAATGCAGCTCAAGTATGTTTTTAGCATGGTTTAACATTTAAGACTTCAGAGATTATTTCCAATTAACGAAGTTCTTAGAATTCAAACAGAATCATTACGTTTTGTTTGGTGAGTATAATGGGACCCCACACTCAGAAATTACAGGAAGAAAATTTTGATTTAAGAGAGTGTGGAGGGAAGTTTTTAAAGATGCTTGCCAATGACCCCCTACCTCCTAGTGTTCCTGTCTTGTGTAACCTTCTCTCTTGACTGTGGGTGAGACCTTTGATGGGCTTCTAAAGAATAGAATACTGAGAGAAATCAGCTGCCATGTTGTACACTGCCAATGGAGGGGCCCAGGAGGCAATGGTTTGATGCCTCTGGCTAGCAGTCAGCAAAGGCATAAGGCCAGCCAGTAGCCAGGTGAGTAGTCAGGAAAGCAGACTGAATGTCCCCAGGCGAGCCTTCAGATGGGACTGCAGGCTTGGTCAGCAGCTGGACTTCAGCATCATGAAGTCCCTGAGACAGAGAATATCCGCCTAATCACAGACAACTTCTTACCCGCAAAATAGTGTGACATAAATGCTGTTTTAAATCACTAAGTGTGTTACTCACTGATAGATAACTAATACAAAGAGTATGTGGAGTATGGATACAGGAAAAATGCAGAAAACCAACCAACTTTGCCAGAGTGCATGTGGTGGTCCATAGTTTCCTTTAGGTCATGCTGAGGTGGGTAAGTCATACTAAGGATGGAAAAACCAGGCCAAAGCAAGAGAGAGAAAGTGTAAAGGGCTGAGTTGAAGAGACCAGCAGCAGGAAAGTACTGCCATGGGTGTGAAGGATTTCTCTACAAGATCCTCCTACAGATATCAGGAAAGCTATTTTGATTTCACAGATGAAATAATGAGTGACACACTTAAGTAAAATGTCCTTTTTGTATTTCTTAAATTAAATTAAATTAAATAGGCTACATCCCATTTAGAGAGTTACAGAGCACCATGAAAAGGGAGCATAAATCACTGAAAAACCAGTGGCAAGAAGGCTTAGCAGTGAGCCTGTAAGGGCGGCTGTGATGTTTCTTCCTGCAGAAGCCCACTGCCCCCCATCCCCCCAATCCTGAGGTGGGGTGAGCCTGGTGTTTGTTGGGAGAGTCCATGGAGTGGGGGACAGTCACAAAAAATCTAAATTTGATGGGTTTTACAATCCTTGGCATGCTATGTCTCTAGTGATAACATTTTTTTTGCATATATAGATTCAAATAAAAAAAAGTTTTCTTTTATTTTCGAAAGTTCAGTTTATGATTTAGTATGTGTGAGTTTGCCTTGTCAGCAGTCAGCATCCTGTTCATTTCTTTTTATGTTAAGTAATGTGTAAATAGAAGGATGTTTGGCTCTGACCTCCACGTCTCGAACTTCTGACATCATCAATGCTGGTTCTTGGGCCTTCCCTTTGTGATTCTAATGCCAAAGGTGTGAAGACCACACTTTGGAAAGCAGTATATTTCCTGACACGTTCTCTAAGTGAAAACCTTCTTGTATGTCCGAATTGCAAATGGAAACATACGGCATGTAGGAAGGAGAAATGGGCAATTAATCAGTAGAGTCCGGTGCTCTGCAGGGACTGCAGATGCCAGTTGGGATTGGGTGTGTGTGTGGGGCGGCGGGTTCAGGATGGGGTAGAGAACTGAACTTGATCTGACCTTATGGAGGAATGTTCGACAATGTACTAACCAGTTGTACTGCTAAGTAGATGCACTGTCAGAGGCAACTGCAGCAAACATGATAAAGAACTATGAAGAACAGTGCATTAGAATAAGCCTGATAAAGAATTATGAAAGAAAAGGACATGAGAGTCAGCTCAATGTTCTGATAACACAGATTGGATAGTGGCTGGCTGTTTACTAAATTTAGGATAATATATAACAACTCCAGCTTTAATTCCATAAAAACAGAGAGAAAAATCCACTATTCTGTTGTAGCCACTTTGCTGCTACCTGCATGCATTCTCCATTTTCCCCCTTCGATAGTAAACTTAGCTAATTCTGTCTATGAATTGGCAATTGGTGTGGTCTCCAACAAGGCAACGACAACAGTGGTCCAATCAGTCGGCTGCTGCCTTACAGAAATAAGGGACTAGTTTGCCAGATATTTGTATTCTTCAAGGGGTTCTGGAAATGTGCCTTTCTAGATTAGAGCTGCAGCTTCTAAAATGTTGGTTACTATTTAATTTTTTTAAAGAAAATGCTGTGTGGGCCTAAAAACCAAGTCTGAGGACAAGACCTCCTCCACCCCAGGCTGCTTTCCCTTAGCATAATACACAGAAAAAAGGAGGGTGGGGGAGGGCCATGTACAAGTTTTGACCCTCTCTTCTTCTTAATGACAAAAAGAACTCTTCTGAAAAGATTCATCCATTAACCTGCAGAACTATTGACCAGGATTACACTATCAAATGATGGAAAGACTAAAACATAACATATACACAAGTTGACATCTTTATAATCATTTTTTACCTTTTATTTTTCAACATTTGTCCTGATTATGCCTCTTAGTTTGTAGATAAGGATAGAACACACATAACCATATGTTGGGGCAGAATAAAGGGAGAACTTAAGGAACTGAGCTTAGCTATACCACCCATGGAAGACAAGACTTGTTAGAAAAAGAAAGAAGAAAAAAGAACCAAATCTAATGAACAATAAAAAAATGACAGAGATGCCAGGCTGAATTTATGCTGTGAGGAACTAAAACCCCGGGCAGACCGCAGCCAGCCTGCAGAGCTGGCTCCTCACCTGCAGAGTCACCCGAGGGCTCCCACCGGTACTGCGGCGTGGAGTACAGCTCGGCTTTGGCGGGGCCATTCTCAATGGGAAGACTGGGGTGGATGGTGTGGTAATCCACAGGGTTGCCATTCACGGTGACCAGCAGGCCCTGCAGGGGTGTGAAGGAAGAGGCACACCTGTGACACAGCTGCTGTTTTCTGTGTGGACATACAGCCTCCTGCCCTTACGCTAAGGTATACCTCAACAGTGAAGGACCTTATGGGCAGCAAACAACTTAGTCAGCTATCCACGTTAGCAAGATGAAATGGTGTCTATTCCCTCTCCAGACCTATTCTCCACAGACAGATAACAACAAAATGTAACTCTGACCTTGTCCCATCTCTGCTGAACACCATGCAGTGCATCTCTGTTCTCAGGATAGAGTGCGAACTCTGGAAAAGGCTGCCTGAGGCTTCATGACCTGGTCTATCTTGCCAGTCTCTGCTCTCATGGCTGTCCTCCTCCCAGCCAGCCTTCAGCTCTAGGAACTCCAGACCTTTCCTGGGCCCTGCCCAGGGGCCTCACTGCTCTGGCCCATCCCTGTCCTGCCCCACAGCCCATGGGCTCTGCACAGGTCTCAGCTCAGACGGAACCCCTCTGGGCATCTCTGCCTGATGCTGCCAGCTTATAATTCCCTTATTGCAATACGTCATAGGCAGACAGTCCTCGGGTTATATTGGACTCGACCTAAGTCGTTTTGTGGTTACATTGCCATCTCCCATTTATTTATTTTAAAAAAAGTTCAGTCATTTCAAAGTATGTACATATGTGCTTTATGTTTTTTATTATTTACTGTATTTACCACAAGTAAAGGTCAGGAATTGTTATCTTTCTTTTAATTTTTTTTACTGTTTTACTTCATTGCTGCTGTGTATGTGCTCCATGTGAGTGACGTAGGTGCTTATGTAGGTGGGTTCCGACTTACGTTGAAAATCGCGTTACAGCACGCTGTAGGAACAGATCTCCAACGTAACCCGAGGACCTACTGTGCCATGTGCAATTTCTTGTTTATTTCCCCCCTCTGTTTCTTTGGCTTTACAGTTTTAAAGATATGCATATAAACATACACCCTCACATATACATATATGTGTGAGTGTCCATGAACACATAAGAGTTCCTATTCAAATTATGCAGCAAGCAAAACTACAGAGCAAAATGCTTTTTTTAAAAAAACTCCAACATGGTTTTTTAAAAGTTTAAATATGTTCTGTATGACTATGCTGGAGTTCATAAGTCAGTGTTTTAACAGCAATAAACCAGAACTAATTTCTGCAAAATTATTATTCAAAAAGTTATAGAAATTGTATAGACCATTAAAAAAACTAAAGGAGCTAATTCCATTTACGTCACTTTTACATAATGTATGCACACATAAATAATAATTCTAAGGATATACTAACATCAGATGGTTTGTAGTCATCTTGGGTCATGGATAAAAGCTGCAAAAAGCAATGCAGGACAGCATGTTAATATATAAGCTGAAAGCATTGTAACGTTTATATATATCTACCAAGTTTCACCACACACACATCCATTCTCTTAAACTAGCTCGATGCTAGTATGTTAAAATTGCCATGCAAAATGTAAAGGGACAAATAATTGAGTGGGATGTTGCTGTTTATTATAATACTAGAGGCCTGATGCACGAAATTCGTGCAAGGGGCTCATCCCACTACTGCTGCCTCGGCCCCTGCTGCCGTGGCTACATCCGAAAGGTCATCCAGAAGGACTTCTTGAAGGATGTCCATCTAATTAGCATATTACACTTTTATTATTATAGATTGTCCAGCTTCTGATGCTAACTTTTAATTATAACAGCAAGTAAGCAGGCATAAACAACATCACTATAAACAATTATATTTTGAGGTGTTTTGTTCTAATAGATTAAACTGCTTGATTTTATATTCCTAGAACCCTCTGAGACACTGTAGAATTCTGAGTGCTCACTTTTCAAGAAATAGATGTGTCATAATAAAAAAAATTATTTATTAGCTATTATATATTAATACAGATATTCAAATAGCTGCATTTTAAAAACAGAGAAAAGAGTGGCACTATTTTATGCTTTTGTGTATCTTTTTAACGTCTGACTTATTTAAAAGAAGGCAGCTGGATTCTCATATCTGTTTCTGCATTCAATTTGTTGTGATATGTTGTGTTGGTTGAACTATGGGAAGAAAATCTGGTTCACTGAGATTTGTAGTGGGAAAAGGGAGAAGCATTTCAATAGTCTATGGCGATAATGGTAGGTAGTTGTATTTGTGACTGCATCAAACTCAGTAAATGGTAGGAACTTGAAGGTTAGTTGCAATGTGAAATCTGAAATCAAATCAAACTTTATACAATGTTTCATCAAAATCCATTGAAACACTGGCACGCTCGGAGATATTGCGGGTTTGGTTCCAGACCACTGCAATACAATGAGTATTGACATAAAGCAAGTCATCATCTTTTTGACGATGGAGGGTTTGCCTTCAATTTGAAAAAAGACACAACCTCTGTGAAGCGCAATAAAGCAAAGTACAATAAAGCAAGGTATGCCTGTACCTGGCACCTTGCGTGGATCTTTTACCCACTCATCTCAATATCATATGCTGGTGATTTGCTTCAGTGAGTCATACAGCCCTACCAAGTACTGACATATTTCATCACACAATAGTTAAAACAGCACATTTGTTAATATCAGCACTGATTCCATCAAAATAGTCCTTAAGGATTGGGAAGTTTTCAGGTCCTCAGAAGTAGATACAAATTTTTCAATTGTTGAATTTTCACTCAAAAGTTCAAATGTTATCATTGCTGACAAATGCCGTGAGCTGATGCCTTGAAAAGATGGGCTCATGATATTTATTTTCCAGTAACTGTCTGCCAAACACCCACACCTGAGTAATCACAATCTGTCTATCAGCTATTTTTTTAAGTAAACCTGGTGTTCAGTAAAAAAACGGCTAGTTCAACCCACACTCCCAATGACCAGTCAACTGCTTTTCACTGACACAGTTGTCATAGTTTAGTATGTGCCAACTCCTTATTTTGTCACACGTAATATTAAAAAGACATGTGCTCTAAGGTTGAGACTTAAGAAAATTAATGAAAAGTTTTGGTTCATCAAGGATATACTTAAGCGGAACTGGCCTTTTTGCTTTGTTTTTTTGCAAGTGTGTGGCCATGACTGTGGGGGTTCATGCTTCTGCCTTGGTTTGTGCTTTTGTACCATCAGAAAAAAATTCATTAGCACAACCAAAGGTAAATATTTAACCAATTATTACAAAAAGTAGTTTTGAACTTGTGAATTGCTGTGAGGGCCTCAGGAATCCCCACTTTGGGAACTGCTGGGCTATCCTTCGTGGATATCCTCATTTAGTGAAATGAGCAGGATCATCTGGAACATGGTGTATGGAGAGAGGAAAGGACCCATGGAAATCCTCAGATATCCGAGGGTGCCACGTCTTCTCCACATTGCTGCCAGCTCCCTAAGACAGCGTTTTCATTGTTCCACCCTCTCTCCCCACAGGACAGCCATGCGCAGAATAAGACCATGTGTCTAAGGGAAACTCACCACCACATAAATCAGAGCATCTGCTCCTCAATATTCTAACATGCTATAAAGAAAAATTGCTGACTACGTCCAATAAAAATAATATTCTTTGTCTTTGGAACATGGCCAAGGGGATATTTTAGCAAGTCAGTATAGCACTGATTGAGCTGAGTTCAAAATGGTTAATACGTGCTCAGAACGTTGTATGAATCACCCAAATGTGATTCACTTTTCCTTGTCAATCCATACTGTTGCTTCATAGTAGTAAGAGACACTTAATTGTATTCATATAGATTGTTTCGATCTTCTCTAAGTGGTTTCTTGAGTTATTATTGTGGCTGGCTACCTAATAGAGTGAAAATATTATCTGCAACATATTTCAACACTGAGGCTCTCACCACCCAGTGCTAACGGATTACTTCCTTAGGTTTTGATTGTTTCAATCCAGATTTACTTTTTTTTAATGAACATTCTTTCTCTTTAGAATTAAGACACTTCAGTGGAAAGCACAGAAATTCAGAATGGTGTCTCATAGAGGACAATGGAGCTATGCTACACCCTTTGGAAGCACTATGCTCCCTCTTGGAGAGAGCTCTGCGCGACTAAGACTTCAAAATCAAACCATCTCTATAAACTGAGCAACTTGAGATTGATGCTATATGACCAATATTCGGCAATATAATACGAAAATAGCAAAATAAAGTAGGGAATGGAAATTCCTTCCCTAGTGGCTTACTTTTCTCTCATCAGTTGGGTAATGGGTTGCATACCACAGGCTCCGCCTCCGCTCAGCCGTCATTTGGATGGGACTACAGGCCAGGGCTCTGTCCTCCTTGGGGCTCTCATCCTGCACCTGAGACACAGAGTCATAACTCACAGGACCAGCCCTGCTTCCCGGAGCAGCTCCCTCCACCACCAGGGTGACCAGGGAAATGGTCCAGCTTTGCTTTGATATGATTATTTTTTATATTAATGTATACAATAGAAGAGGTTTTATCAAGACACTTTCAAAAACAACAGAAATGCTGTCATTTAAATGCTAAGCTCATCATTATTAAATGTTCCTGATTACTATTAAGCCCCATAAATTAGAGGAATATGTTCTAAGGTTAAATATCCACAGCCTCTCCATGTGTGTTCTAAACACTAGAAGACAACTATGCAAATGGTTCTTAGAGGAAGAGCTTTTTTAAAAAAGTGCACAGTTAACTATGTAACCCAACCATGGACAATCTTTAATTAAGAAGAAATTTAGTCCTGACTGGTTTGGCTCCGTGGATAGAGCGTCAGCTTGCGGGCTGAAGGGTCCCAGGTTCGATTCCGGTCAAAGGCATGTACCTTGGTTGCGGGCACATTCCCAGTGGGGAGTGTGCAGGAGGCAGCTGATAGATGTTTCTCTCTCGTCGATGTTTCTAACTCTCTATTCTTCACCCTTCCTCTCTGTAAAAATCAATACAATACATTTTTTTCATCATTTAGATGAAATCTATCAAAGGCAAAATCACCTAGAGTTTACACACAATATTAAGCAAGAATATATCTTATTCACAAAACTGTGGCCTTGCCTAGACATTGGCCTAAATTAGACAAATGGTCTGGGAGAGATGATAAAGAGAGGGTATAAGGAACAGAATGCTTTGGGTGATTTACTGTGCTGTCTCAACAAACATGGCCCAATACAAAGGAAATTAACCACTAATTTTAAAGCAGAGGGAGGGGACATAGTCCTACTGCCCAGTTCCCCAGTTCCCGTCCCATGCAGGCACACTGGGTGGAGATTCACACTTGCCAGGTGGGAGCCCATATATTGCATTTAAGTTTTGACACCTCTCTCTCTCTCTCTCTCTCTCTCTCTCTCTCTCTCTCTCTCTCTCTCAAACATGTATGGTAGACTGGTAGACTTTTGCCACAGAACCAACCTTTATTTGCTGGCTGGCATTTTTCATGCAATGTGCCAGGTGATCTGGAATTATGACATAATCGGCCACCTGTCTTCCATCATTGCCTCGATGAGCCACACCCCTGCAGCCCCTGAGGTTCGTAATATGCTATTAACTGTGCAGGCTGTAACCTGGGTGGTCTTCCTAGCTGCCTTCATTTGTTCCCAGATGCCCTGCAGCTAAGGCAGCCCAATGACTCATCTGAATGTCTCATCGCTTGGAGTAGGGATAACAGCCTGCGCCTTTGTGACAGCGGAACAGCCAAGGCACACAGCACCTGCCATTCTGCATGTCCACCTGAGAAATCTGAGAAAGCTAAGGGTGCTTACAAACTCTTACTAACTCACATTCCTTAAAGTAACTTTCGTCATTTATACAACTCTGTTCAGAAATAGTTCCCATAATACATGTCCGTTTCTTTTGTACATGCATTTACTCTCGCATATGTACATATTCATATTCATATGCGGTTTTGTGGTGGAAGCACACACAATAAGCACTTAAAGGACTGTACTGGCACAGTTGAATTTCAGAAGGGAATTGTATGAACACATAGCAGATGATAAGTTAGACTCCCTGTGGCCCCATGAGCATTTTGTTACTGTGCAACTGCCATCCGTGGGCCCAAAGAAAGGTGGTACATGAGAAGCCTGTGCACTAGGATGGCTCCCCTGGCCTCATCCCCTGGGGCCGGCTGCACAATGGGAGGTGGTCTCACCTAGGAGAGAGAACAGAACAGAGGCCCAGGCCTCAGGTGGCACTTTTTCCAGGAATGGGTAGACACATGCATCCTGCCCGGTGTCGTTGTACTATCTGCCTCAGATCCCATTTACTTCCTGTGGATCTTTTTCTCCTGTAAATGCACAGTGTCTCTAAGTGGGCATTTGGCTATGGGTTGCTGCTCTATCCTCAACCTCCAGGTTTGTGTCTGAGACAGCAGCTTGTGATATGCAGGGTATCCAAAAACTGTATACACACTCTGAATAATTATAAAGGCATTGTTTATTAAAATACATTGCATTTCAAAATGTAATAGAAATCAGCATACATTTTTCTAGGACACCCTGTATATTTGTTGACTGGCTGGCTGGCTGGCTGACTCAATGAATGAACGAGTGGATTAGTCTGTGGGTGTGAAGACAAAAAAGGGGAAAGTAGGCAACCAGAGCCCCAAGCTGGAAGTGATATGAGAGGAGGCATGACCGGATCGCGGAGACTTGAGCCCAGCCATGCTCATTGGAACTGCCTCGAACCTGTGGCCCGCTGCCCCGGCAGGTGGTGGATAAAAGGCGTGTCGATCTGTCTGCACTACTTGCCTCCCTCACCAATTAGCTGCTTTAATAACTGAACTTTTTTTTAAAGTAACATTTTATCTACCATAAAAATTATAATTTCTAAAAAATCCATAAAGAATAAGAAGACAGACTGGCAAATCCAAGATTTATAAAAATTATGCACATAACCCATGGTATTTAGATAAATAGAACATGTTTATACAAGTAGCACTTTCGAAATGTAACTTTTTTCAACTATCTATTATACATTCACATACACACACTAATTGAAAATATGCTAACACCAATGTCTGCAAAAGCAGTTCAGCATTTTCTTAATGGGTTTCTCTCGCATTTACTGGATAATACTGCACAAGTACAGTGAAGCAATTTTTTAATTACTTTTAAACAAAGATAAAGGGGTTTTTCTCCCTCAAAACATGCTTTAATCATGAAAACCACTGAGCTTCTCACAGACATTGAGGTCCTATCATGCCATCAACGCTTAGACGAAGAGGTCTGAGAAACTTGGAAAACTCCAGTCACTGTGATAACAGGGCATATAGTCACTGAGAACCTAGCTTTGTTGTTCAACATTAGTTTGAGTCTGGTTTCTACTCTGCAATAAGTGTGTGATTTCAGACCGCTTTACCGCTCTAACCTCGTGTGACTCACCTCTAAGCTGGGCACAGTACTACTCTTCAGAATAGGTCGTGGATTGAAAAAGACAATGCATGTGAACAGCCTAGCAAATGGCCTGGCACTTTGTAAGTGCTCAATAAAAATGAGTCTTCCATTCTCCACATCCTCTATCATTCTTAGCAGCTCATGTTGATAGATAGTATCAAAGGGAAGCTGGTCTTTGTTCTGATAGTGTTTGTACTTAGTACTCTTTGTAGAATCAAAAATCACTCCAAATAGAACACTGTAGTTTGGGGAATACAGTATTGCTATCAATACTATATTGAGCACTTAACAGGGATGAACCATTTCACCTGGGGTTTTCCAGGTTACGTTGCAGACAAGATCACAAAAACCTTTTGATGCTTACAAGTGGCTCCTGCAGCCAGAGGCGGATCAGAGTCGCCAGCGTGTAGTACATCACCAGCAGCAGAATGGGGTTGGCATGGTGGTACCATGACAGGTCTGGGTTTGCCACAATCTTCCACGTGCTGGAACAGTCTGTTTGAATCACTGATTTGATACCAAACAACCTGTCAAAAAAAATGTTTTAAAAACATAACATTCCATGTCCCTAATACAGAAAAAAAAATCTTGTTTTTAGTCCATACATAAGCTCTTCCTAGGTTAATCCATCTTATTCTAGATATTACATTACTCTTCTGTATATATAACTACATCTTTAAATAATATATGTATTTATATATGTCCTTAAATCATGTATATGTGTTAGTGTGTGTGTGTGTGTGTGTGTGTGTGTAAATGTTGCCAACATTACCCAGATGATCTTTACACTGGTTCAAAGATCTAGCTCAGGGGTCCTCAAACTTTTTAAACAGGGGCCAGTTCACTGTCCCTCAGACCGTTGGAGGACCGGATTGTAGTTTAAAAAAAAACTATGAACAAATTTTATGCACACTGCATGTATCTTATTTTAAGCAGGACAGGCAGCAGCAGCAAAAACACCCGGCATGTGGCCTGCGGGCCATAGTTTGAGAATGCCTGATTCTAGCTAATACTAAATCCTTGTACACATATTAGAAATTTACATTTTAATTGTCAATCAGCACTATTTAAGCATGCTTTATTGAAATGTCAGGTCAGTAGTAACATATTACTAAATCTAGGTCAATGAGCACATATTTTGTATTTGGTAGGATTAAGCATTAGATATTCAGTGAGTTTTGATATTACTGGGCAAATGTTAAAACTGGAAACTATTCTATAATTCAATCATAAAAGCCAGATATTACATACTACAGTTTGTGTTAGATATATTTCCACCTAACTTTATTTATGGGCAATTAGATTTTTTACTTTGAAACATACTTTTATGAGGTGTTTTAACTTCTGAAATTTTTTATGTTCCTTCTATTAATAATCAGAATGTATCTAATTATAAAGTGGGAAAATATGTAAAATGCAATTTATTCAGAAATTCACTTTATATGAATTTTTCTAAGAAAAGAATCTATTAAATGCATAAACTTTTACATGGTGTTTGTCTCATATCTTTCTATCATTCCTATTTCTTACATATGAAATTCCTTTGATTTTTATGTTACATTCTTCGTTCAGTTATAAGATCTTCAAAGATTATAGTAAATGCCCTTCACTGATAAACCTTTAAGTTTATTATTGTTTTCTATCACGAAACAAGTAGAGTACTAATGAACTTCTGAACACAAATTTTAAGATAAATGACACAGAAATTAAACTTGTCCACTTCATAGCCCTGGAGAGGTGGAGGGATGAGGGAGGCATTTTCTGTAGAACTGGCTTGCTGGCAGCTAATGGCATACTTGTGTCTGGGAGGAATTTCAGCCCAGAATGGGCAACTGTGGCTCTGCTTGTCTGGGATGTGGCGACACTCAAGGAGCAGAGTGGCTTGGGGATATGGCAGTAATCATGACATTGGCACTTGGTGAATAGCTGGCGGCTCAAGGAACACTAGTCCAGGGAGACAAGCCCCCTTCAGTGCTTAAGGAGCCGCACAAGGATGAAGCAGGGTCCTGGGGTTCTGAGATACCTTTCCTCTGCTTCATCTTCAGAACTTCAAACCACTATGGCATCTGCAGCATCTCCCCGCTCTGGCTAGAGTCACCTTGGGATCCTTTAAAGCACCACTACCTGGCCCTACCTTGGACTATCTAAGATCATCTCTTTGGGTAAAGCTGAAGGTGATAGAACATTTGCAAAACTTCCCTGTGGATTATTTGCAATGAGAGCTGAGAATAACCTCTCTGAGACTATGTTTACTACAAAGATAAGTAACTCTATAGTACACATTGTGCACAAATGAAGCAGGTTGTGAAAAGACATCACCTCAGAGAGGCTGCAGGAGCCAGGCTGACGGACTAAGTCTGTGTCTTCCCTCTGCTTAGACACAGCTCATCAAGCTTCTTGGGTCTCCAGAGACCCTTCCTCCTTTCCCTCTGCTTCAGATCAAATATATTTTCTTGCCTCAGTTTGGAACCTCAAAACTCTGCTTACAATAACATTTATGCAAATCCTTTGTTTGAAGAACACATTAATTTACTCTTTCCCTCAGCTCAAAGTTCCTCTGGTAAATACATCTTTAGGCCTAGTTAGTATTCCTCTCAAATCTTTGTTTTTACTACTTTTTTACAGAGCTCATACCTTTCTGTGAGGTAGGAGAGCGGGATATGGGTGACTCATAGTATGGGCTTTACAGTGAAATTTAAGTTCAAACTCTGGCTTTGCCATTCCTATCATGTGCTTTGGGGTAAATAACTTATCTATACCTCAGTTTTCTTATCTTTAAAATGGGGATAATAGAACCTACCTTATAAAGTTGTTGGAAGCATTCAATGAATTAGAACTTGACACTATGATAATGATGAACCCAGTCCTACAATATAAAGTAGGTGCCTCATTCCTCATTTTCCTTTCCTACTTCCTCGCAGGGCCCAGAGCCTTCTTGGGAGAACACAGAAAACAGTGCCTGAGTCCTTTCCAATGCCAGACACTTCACATCCACAGCCTGCTGTAGCACCTCACTGATTCCATGAGATAACCCACAAGATGAGGAGGCCAGAACTCCAGGCTCACAATGAGGGAGCCGGGCAATTGGGACCCATGTCTGTGTGAATTCCAGAGTCCTTCCCCTCATGAAGCAAAGCTGCCAATTAAAGGCAAAGTGCATGGAACAGGAGCAGAGAAGGGCTTTCCTTCTGGCCTGAGCAAGAAGCACCCAGTTCCCTTTGCTCTCACGCTCCTCCGTCTCTCTCACTTTTACAAGCACAATATTGTAGATTCTCCTGGGATGAAGGTCGCACCAATGACCTCAGTCTCTTTGGTAAGGAGGTGGAAGACACAGGATGAGAAATAGATGTTCCAAATTTAGAATATTGAGCAAGAAGCCACTGAAGAGTGTTTATTATCAAATATAAAACAGAACCTTCTATAAAGACGGAGAAACTTTACAGAAATCTGTTCTATATTTTCCCAACATTCTCTACATCACCAATTCATTAAAAAATGTGCATTATGTTATACTGGAAATATGTCTATGAAAACACTACACAATAAAACTCCTAACCAAGTTCATACATTTCTAGTAATTCTCACTAAATCCCAATTCTAACAAGCAGTATCTTAGCAAAAGCTTGATCACAAAGATCCAACAGAAATTTTCATATTAATTTCCTTTATGGAAAAACATTTACTTACTCTGATAGTAGAATGAATACCATTGTCAGAAACTGACATAAACAAGTCAGAAAAAGCCAATGTCACTTATGATTCAATTTCCTTCCTATTTGAACATAAAAGAAAACTTCTGTTTTTGGAAACACTTTGTAAGATTCCCCCAGTTACTGGTTTACAATAACAGATTCCCATAAAATGGAATAAAATAATTTTCTGAAATCATTCCCTCATTATACTAACTCTCTCCGACTGATTATTACTAAAATTTATAATGCTAAATCTCAATAATGAGTAATAAAGCTGCTACCATATCAGCAGCCAATCTGAAACTGATTGACTCTTTTTTTTTTTTTTTTTTTGGAGGGGGTGGGATTGAAGATCTACTTCAGATCACAAATATTTTTGAGCAGGTTAGCAATCACTGACCTCTAACCCTCTACTCATATCTCCACTCAATAACCTACCCCCTTTCTGGCCCAGATAAGAGTTGCTCAAGGTCATATGCTAGATTGAAGAAAAGAGCTAGATTTAGATAAAAGGATTCTTGAAAACAGCCATCAATCCTTGGTAATCCCACTACTGTGATGCTAATGGCTAGACTGAGGTAACAAGATCTATAATATAATCTATATAAAACAATATCACAGAATGTGGCATGTACTAGCTGCTCAAGAAACTATGGCTATTATTACTATAACTACTATTATTATTGTTATTACTATTAAGCATAATATGAACTTAGTTTTTGCCAGGGTCATAGCTCTATTTATAATATCACATTGATGTTGCTAGAAAATAAAAATAGATAAATGTCCTCTTTAAAATGAAACAGAACCACAATCACCCTCAAGAAAAAAGCTAGGTGATAACATTTGAAAGTGTTTGGGTGAGGTGGTAGGAAGGCTGTGCCAAATTTATAACATTTAATTATTATGGCTAATTATTAGTTTTTTTTTCAAGAAAAATCTATCTCATCTTGGTAATGCGATCAAAGAAAGGAGAAGAGGACCACTGAAGACACTCAGCTGTAGATTGGTTTCTGCAAAACAGACATTCTTCTGTTGCTGTGCATATGTGCATTCTTAAACACATATATGCATTTTAGTTTCTTGTATTAAACAAAGAAATACTCTTCGCACAGAAATGGCCCACAACTACTTCCCAATCCAAGAAGAATGTGAATGAGGTGAGGGTGATATGTAGCCTTGTTTTGACAGTAACAGGACATAGGAAGCATTGCTTCTGGTGGGCTTGATTTCAATGGTCCTCACTAACTTTGTTGTTATGATTTTCCAAGTCTAGAATAAAGAAAGTCTGTGGATTCAGTGATCCTCAAAAAGAAAAAGAAATCCTCTCTAAGTGGGCAACACAGAATCTCCTGGGGTCACTTTTTCACCCTTCTGGACTACCCTTATCCTCCATCTCCATCTTTCTGATAAATTTGCCTGCAGAATGCTCCAGCAAACTGAGTCCTTGGGAATGGGTTGGTGAAGTAGATATTAAGGAAGGACTATCCTTGAAAATGTTGGGGCCCCCAGTGAAGCTGAGAACTACCAGTAGATGGTGTCCAAATCTCTTCCCATTCCAAAATTCTAACGTGCAATCAGGATGAGTGAAGTGCTCAGAACTGTTGGCAGGGGAAACAATTCGTATGCGTGAAAGCAAGGATGCACTGTCAAACAAACAAGGGAACTCAGGTGTCCACAGAAAGCTGGGTTTGTGTTTCCAACCCTCTTAAAACATTTCCTCTGTGTTAGGCAAATGTCTTTGCTGGAACAAGATTGGACCTATCTTTAAGGGATATTTCTAGCACAATTCTTCTCTTTCTTATGGCATCCCATTCCTGTGAGCATAATACTGCTTTTTACACATGAGTTTTTGCTACTTTGGCTTCCAATTCCATTTTTTTTTCTCTGTGTATTGCATCATATGAAAAACACAGCCAATGTTTAACCATCCTTTTTCATTAGTCTCTTACTTGTGCTTTAAACACGTTTCCATGCCAAACCTTTAGACACTTTTTGTGTGTGGGATAATTGAAATCTGACAGGTTTCACACTACGTTGTTTTTTCAAGCTTAGAAAAACTTTGCATTGAGACCCCTGGGCTCTGCATCATGGCTTTGAAGTCTTTTTTGGCACATACACGTCTTCACGATTTGCCAATTTTCTGTAATTGGGCTTCATGCTACATGTGCAGAACGTTGCCTTATAATAAAAACGTTCTGTGCAAAGGACAATTTTGTACCAGGTAGAAGGTGTGCTGTCTTCAGAACTATGATTGTTGATGGATAAGTTGCAGCCATTTGGAAGGTCCTTTCCATTTAACTGTTAAAGGCACCCTACCTTCTCTGAAGTCACATCCAGGGTTCATAAGAGAACATTTATACTCTGTGAGCATTTTAAATATATGGCCTATTTCCTTGCCTAAACACATTTTCACCTCTGAGAGAAACGTGAAAAATGAGTCAGGACCAGTCCTCCCAGGACCAGTTAGTTTCTCATCCAGGCTCCTTCCTGCACTGCTTCTTATGACAACAAGACCAAGCCCAACACATACGCTGTGCAACCTTCCACACTGAGGGGCACAAAGTAAGAAGTAGTAAATGTAGGCACTTCTATTACATGTAACTATAACTTTCCCCAAGTAGCTATAATGTAAACATGGATTTAAATACCTCATTTTAGAGTCCAATATAGTTAATAACTGATGAAGTTACAAAGTGGGAGAGAAGGAGACCAACACCAAATAAGTGAATGCTATGATGAAATAGGTTCTGTGCTGATGAATCAAGGTACTATTTGCTATTGTTTTCATTATACATGGAAATTTTATGCACAGATGACTGACAAGGTAATAAGTGGTGAGGCTTAAGAAAACAGGTCTGATGGCTTTCAATCACACCACCCTATTTCTCAGATGCAATAAGTGATGATATAAGAAAACCATAAGAATATTAGGAAACCCTAAGGAAAGGGAAGTTCCATTACAGGATTCATTTATGAAGTCATCCTTTTATTTGCTGAGTCCTAACTCTGTGTTGTTGGCTATGGTTAGTGCTAGGGATACAACACGATTCCTAGGTAAATGCAACACTGTTCCTTCTATCAAAGAGCACCACGTCCTAAAGACAGTATTACTCAGATACGGTGGAATGCTTTCGGGAAATTGCATAGGAAGATGATTGCCAAGATTTTCCTCCCATAGAGTTGCTTTGCCTTGATGGTTTGAGAGTTTCACTTCCTAAGAGAGTAGCTACTTTATGCTCTTGCATTTTAATTTATAGGAAGAACACTGAAAGGAAAGTTGAAAATTAAAAACTAAGGAGTTTAATTTAATGGCAGAAAGGTCAGAGAAATGTAAGGGGAAAGACTGGATAATAGCTCTCACAGGGGAAAGCATTGCCATAACATTCCATGAAATATTCTTGTAACACGATCCAACAAAAAGTATAAACTGAATGAATCATTTTTGAGAATTTCCTTTTTTAGGAATTCACAAACATTTTAATGTATAATATGTATCATGAAAATATAGCTCAAAGTAATTTTAAAGAAAGGCAAAGATTTTGTTTATTTAAAAAATCCACTTCCATCAGTAAATGTCTAACAGTTAATTATTGATTTTCCCCAAATTAAATTTTTATTTGTTTGACTTAGTAGCCACGTAAACCAGTTCCAAACCCAACAAATCATGGCAATGGATGTTAGAGCTCTTTCTTCTTTACTCAGGGTAACAGTGGTCAGGAAGGTGATTATAACAATTTTTTATCAGCATGAACTTCAAGTATGATTTCTTCCACAATTTTATGTGAAACCAGTCCTTTTGAGAACAGGTGGGAGAATCTAACTCCAAAAGCAAAGTATGTATAGTTTGCAAATAAGCACGCACATATCTGATTTTAATAATACAAGGCCCATTCCTCATAAAAGGTGTGATGGTAAAATCCTGGAATTGAATCCATTATGTTACTCTGAAAGATAGTCTACATAAACAGATCAGATCTGCTATCTGAACCAGGCTTATAATTGTCATGGTTGCCAGATTCTTCCTGATAACTCCATTGGGGACTAGAGTCCAGCTACTCCGGAATGGTCAGAAAAATACATACATTTCCATTGCTAACTAAATTTTCAGATTATTAAACAATTTCTTCGTGTAAGTGATGTCACAGATACACTACTTAAATGTTTGGTATGAGCAGAGCCTGCATGTGGCTGACAAAGAAAAGGCCGCTTCATGTGTTTGCCAGCCTCAGGGTTTGAGCTGATGGTAGATAAAGGGATAAATAACATTCTGAACTTCTGTCATCAGCACCCATAATTGCACAAAAAATTGTTTCTTGTTAAGATAAATAACAGAGATTGAATTAAACTTCTGACTGGACCAACCAAAATATATGTGCAACAATAATTTGGTGGACACTGCTCATCAGGCAATGAAGAGGAGTAATCTTTGAGGAATGGGAGAAAACAAAGATAATCTCTAAAATTGCCTGAGATTACTGAATTGAGAGAGTTCCCAGTATTGAAATGGCTTCTCCCAATGCTGGGAGAAGAAATCTAGGAAGAGCCTGCCAAGTTCCCTGAGTTGAAGGGATGTAGCTTGCAACTAAAAAGAGTTTAGGAATGCTGCAGTACCTAAATTTCAGAGGACAGAGTACCTGAGAGGAAATAACTTTATATAGAGAGAACTCCAGAGATCCTTAATCTCTCCACAGAGTACAGTCCAGTGCATATATGTGAAGAAATTATGCTAGACTGACAAAAAAAAAACAACAAAAAAAAACAAAAAAAACTACCAGAAAAGATTGGATGTAATAGTACTGCTGTTCATACAGGCTAGGAAGTGCCTATCCCACTAGCCAGAGTAAAATCTTTATGATCATGGAACATTGACTATAGTACACAGAAGAACCTTGACTTGGTGGTGAGAATAATCCATCCAATTTGAGCACTGCATTAGTTCTTCCTA
Organism: Murina feae; assembly: GCA_004026665.1. Lineage (NCBI taxonomy): Eukaryota > Metazoa > Chordata > Mammalia > Chiroptera > Vespertilionidae > Murina > Murina feae. The sequence continues at coordinate 106,525 of PVJC01000715.1, forward strand.
AAAAATCTTAAAAATAAGACTTGAAAGGCTCAAACTTGTCCATGCAATTTAACTGCCTCCCAGAACACACCTTATAAGTAATTTTAAGAATACAAAATATTTTGCACTCAGGGTAAAAATAGTAATGTCTAGCATCCAAATAAACATTCTCAAGTATACAAATTATAAACAATTTAAAGGGGTGAAAAATCAATATTGAAACTGACCCAAATTTGATAGAAATGTTAAATCAGTAACTAATGTTACATAGATATATTCATGTATACAAAAAGCTATATAGAGACATAGAAGATAAAAAGATAAAAGACTCAGTGCTTGATTCAATAGCACATATACTAGAATTGGAACAATGGAGAGAAGATTAGAATGGCCCCTGCACAAAGATGACATGCAAATTTATAAAGTGTTCATATTTTATTGGACAGATACATGTGCAAAAATAAAACTATGCCATATTCTTATACTATATACAAGGAAAATTCAAAATAAAGACTTAAATGTAAGACTCAAGACCATAAAACTCTTAGAGAAAATGTGGGCAGTAAACTCTATGACATTTCTCTTAGCATATACAAAGAAACAGGAAAATAGGACCTATTTACAGGCACAAAGTAAATTGATATAAATAATACCAGGAGACATACAGACATTGGGCTTACTAGACCAATACTTTTATAAAACTGTCTTAAAGATGCTTTAAAAAAATAAACAAAACCATGGACAAAGGCAAGAAAATGATGTATCAACACAACGAGAATATCAATAAAAATATAGAAATTATAAAAAGACCCCAAAAAAGTGTCTGGTGCTGAAAAGTACTTCAATAAATAAATAACTCCCACCCTGGATGGTATGGCTCAGTTGGTTGGAGCACTGTCCTGTGCATTGAAAGTTTGCCAGTTTAATTCCTGGTCAGGGCACATGCCTAGGTGGAAGGTTAGATCCCTGGTGGGGATGTGTACAGGAGGAAACTGGTAAATGTTTCTCTCATACATCAATGTTTCTCTCTTTATTTTTCACCCTTCCCCTCTTTTTAAAAATCAGTAAAACATATTTTCAGATGAGGACTTTTTTAAAGATGCAAAAACAAAATAACTGCAGTGAAAACATATACTATAGGGGTTCAAAAGCAGACTTAAGGAGGCAGAAGATAGAATAAGTGAACTTAAAGATAGGGCAATTGAAATTATCAAGTTTTGAGGAACAATAAAAAATGAAGTAAAATGAACAGAGCTTAAGGGACCTGTGGGACACCATTAAGTAAACCAACAAATGCATTATGGGAGTCCCAGAAGGAGACAAGAAAAAGAAAAGATGAGAGAAAATATTTGAAGCAATAGTGGCTTAAAACTTTCTAAATATGAAGAAAATCATGGATCTTCAAGGAGCTTATAAACTCAAAAAGATGCATGCTTAGGGATATTATAAGCAAACTATCAAAAGTCAAAAAAAGAATCTTGAAAGCAGCAGGAGGAAAATGATTCACCACATACATGCAATCCTTAATAAAAATACCAGATAATTTTTTTTTATCAGAAACCCTATAGTCCAGAAGTTAGTGGGTTGACATACACAAAGCATCATAAAAATAATAACTGCCTACCAAAAATTCTATATCTGACAAAACTGTCCTTCAAAATAAGGAAGAATTTAAGATATTCCCAAATAAATAGAGTTCACTGCCAATAGATCTGCCCTGAAAGAAGTGCTAAAAGGGATCTTTCAGGGTAAAATGAAAGGATTTTAGTAGAAATGGAAAACAAAATTCAAGTCCACATAGCGGAGCTACCAAAATATACCATATTTGAACTACAAAACAAATTAAATTATCTTACAATATATATAAATAGTCAAAGAGAAAACTCAAATGAATATTAAAAAATATTTTGAATGGATTGAAAAAGAAAACACACCATATCAAAATTTGCAGAATGTTTCTAAAGTAATGTTTAGATGGAGATTTATATTTTTAAAACATTTTATTTTATTTTTATTTAACTTATTGGGGTGGCACTGGTTAATAAATCTATAGGTTTCAAGTATACAATTCTACAATGCATCATCTGCATATTGTATTATGTGTTTACCACCCCAAGTCAAGTCTATTTTATTATTTATTTATTTTTAATCTTTATTGTTGAAAGATCCCTCTAGCCCCCTTCTAGCCCACCGCCACCCCTCACTCCAGGCCTTTACCACACTATTATCTGTGTCCATGGGTTATGCATATATATCTAGTTACAAGTCGCACATCAATAACTACCTGGGGGTGAGGTGAGGAGGGCAGGAAATCATGAAGGGTAGAAGGAAATGTTTGGGCTTAATGGATATGTTCATTACCTTGATTGCAGTGATGGTTTCATGGGTATTTTTATATAAAAACTCATTGAATTATACACCTTAAAGATATTCTGTTTATTGCATAGCAATTATACCTCAAGAAAACTATTAAAAAAATAATTATACTACTTATACCAATAATGCTTAACTAGCATGTTTATGAAAACCTTTGACAAATTTTCTCAGCAAACAGCTTCTTTAAAGAAACTCTGAAAGAAAAATCAAAGAATCTTGGTTCTCACTTTCAGAGCTAATCTCTCATCCTTGAGTCAGAGTTACTTAGAACTAAAAAGGAGATAAAATAGCTAAAGTTACTTCATAAGCAACATTCTGAACCATAATAAGCCAAGCAGTTATGAGGCAATATCATTCACTATATTTATTTTGAAAATACTTTACAAGGCAGCCAACTCGGCTTATTTACAACCAAACTAAATAATTAATGAGGTGTTGCTGCAATCAATTAAAATCCAGACCAGGGATGAGAATCTTAACTCTAATAAACAAGATGGTCACACTTTCCAATAAAATGTTTGATAGCTAAATAATTGCTTTGTTCCAAAATGCCCTTTCTCCAAAGATCACTTTGGATTTATTTTTTTTTCATAAGCTGTTATCTTAGCCTGAAGGATAAGTCTTTTTTACCACAAGAAAGTCTATCATCATTAATTTGCTATTAATGTTTAAAGTTGAAAGAACCTAAATGTACCATCCAGGCATAGTTTGTAATAGGTTCATTAATACCAATCATTTGGAACAAATTTTGAAAAATATAACTTTAAACTATGTGTCATCTTTATTCCTTTTCATATTGTGAAAGATTAAATGTAAAACACGTTATTTGTTTGACCAAGCAAGTGTTCACTAGAGCCCGGGGAGGCTAGGCAGAGCTCCAGGTCTGGAGGGAACACAAAGATAAATTAGATGTGGTTCCTACCTTTCATTGCTAAGCGAATTCTCTAACGCTGCTCCTTGCCCAGATCCAAATGCTATGCATCCAAAGGGACTAGCTCATCCCACTTCCATGAGGTCCACACCAATGGGCCGCCTCATGGCACTATGGCTATAGAAGTCTCTCGTATGGGCTCAAATTAGAGTCCCTGGACTTTTAAGAGTGAAAGTGCAAAGATTGAGTAACAAAAAAAAAAATCATTTTGGAACCTGGAAGTATGAAGAAATTGTTCATAAATATTGAGGAAAATAATAAAAACATTACTATAGGTTTACTGGTTTCTGAGGGTGATCATGCTCATACAGCCAATGAGACACAAGCTTCTGAGTCAGGCAGGATTAGGCTCAAATCTGTCATTTAATAAACATGTGGCCTCAATGTGCTACTCAACCTTCATAATCTCAGTATTTAAAAATAAGCATAGTCTTGGCCCGTGTGGGCTTAGTAGTTAGTGTTGACTTGCACACCAAACGGCGCTTGGTCAAGAGCACAGGTTCAATCCCAGCCCCTGGTCAGGGCTCCTGTGTGAGAGTCCAATGAATGTGACTCACTCTCCTTCTTTCACTTCCTCCCACCCTCTGTTTCACTCTCTCTAAAAATCAATGAAAAAAAAATCTTCGGATGAGGATTTAAAAAATAATAAATACTAAAAAAATAATAAAAAGTGAACATAACAATAGTACACACTAATTCCTAGGGTTATTATGAGAATTAAGTGAGAAATATAAAGCACTAAGCAAAGTGTCTCCTATAAAGTAACTGACCAAAAGTGATAACAATTTTTAATAATGTAGCAAGCACCTACAATTATACTGCCTAAAACCTGAAGTCTTGTTGGAACTCAAAATTTTCAGATAAAATATATGAAAGACCATACTTACATATTGTTATCAAAGTTTTAATAAAAGGCTTGAATACCTAATTAACTATTAAGACAACTTATTTAACAAATATGTTTAATAAATACCTCTTTACTGTTCTTCATATGTTCTAGGATTTTTTTGTACAAATATTAACTAATTTAATATTCATGACAAATTTATGGGGAAGGTATTATTATAATTACCCCCATTATATATATATAAACATATATACTGAGTGGCCAGAGTACTATGATCGGCCAGATTATAATGACCACCCCATCAGTACTTCATTGGGCCACATTTTGCCTTCAATACTATAGCTATTCTTCTTAGCATTGACTCCACGAGATGTTGAAAGGTGATGTGAGGAATCTGACACCATGCCTAATGAATAGCACTGTCCAGTTCTGTGAGATTTGATAGTTGTAGAACCAGCTGCCTGATGGCTCTTTTAACTTCTCCCACAAATGCTCAATTGGATTGAGATCTGGTGATTGTGGGGGCCACCTAAGCGAGGTAAAGTCTCCCTCGTGTTCTTGAAAGCACTCCTGCACAATATGAGCACTGTGGCACGGCGCATTGTCCTGTTGGAAGAAGCCATCTCCATTGGGATATGCCATCAACATGATAGGATGAACCTGATCAGCAACGATACTTAGGTATGTTTATTCAGATGTTTATAATGATCTGGCCCTCTAGCAACTTCAGTATGAAATTATAGCTAATTTGCCTACAAACATATAAATGTCAGGTGGTCATAATAATCTGGCCACTCAGTGTATGTGTATATATGTATATATGTACATACATATAGGTACATATGTGTGTGTGTGTGTATTTTTTAGAGGCCCGGTGCACAAAATTCATGCGCGGAGTGGGGAGTGAGGGGTGGTGGTGGTGTCCCTCAGACCAACCCTCATCCTTTCCAATCTGGGACCCCTTGAGGGATGTCCAACTGCTCTTTCACAATCCAGGACTACTGGCTCCCAACCTCTCGCCTGCCAATTGCCCGTAACCACTCCCCTGCCAGCCTGATCAACACCTAACTGCTCCTGTGCCAGCCTGATTGCCCCTTACTGCCCTCCCCCTGCCAGGATGGTCGCTCCCAACTGTCCTCCCTGCAGGCTGGGTCCCCCCCCAACTGCCCTCCCCTGCAGGCCTGGGT